>JAPDSC010076409.1:3994-22296 GCA_026290005.1 Latrodectus geometricus | reverse complement strand
TATTGTACAAAACTATTGACATAAATACTCAGGCATACATATTATAACCAATGTATCCAAACATAATTTAAACTTATAAAGTTAATTCATAACAGCAGACTTGTTAAAAAATACGCTAGCTCAACTAAAAAATAATTGCCTCTTAATTATAGAATAAATTAAATTTGAATTATTCTGTTGCTTATAGAGCAAATTTAGGGCCATTTTTAATAATTATTGTTACAACCCAATAAAATATCTGTCCAACAGATGAAACCAGAAGAAAAAGTTTAAACACGTTATATCTAAACCATCCAACTCTAACCATTGGCATTTTCTTTATGAAGTAGCACATTAATTATTCAGAATATAAATAAGGTTTATTTTAGGAATGATTACGTGAGATTTGTTTACATGGGTTTAAACGAAAAACTCAAGTTTCTATAATGTACATGTAAGAAAGAGATTCAATTATAAGATTTTTTTTAATGAAACAACATTAAAATAGAAACCAGAAATAGTTTTATCATATAAAATTGTTGCTGTCGTCTCCAGGAAAATCGAATAACACAAAACAAATTAATTGTACACGACACATTTATTTCACATTAACTCACAAACAATGAATTCGGACATTTTCCCACGATTTTCAAGACATTTAGTTTCATAATGACCGGGAGCGGACTTCCGCTACCCCCAAGTAATCAGAACAAACCAACCGCTCTTCTCACTCTAACTCGACTCAATGTTCTAGTCTCAATGTCTCTACCCCTGGCAGAAAACGAAATCAAAAGTTCACTTCCAGTTAACTGTCTGACTTTTACAAGTATCTAAATTACATAAGTTATAAAAAAATCTTTCATAATTAATAAAATATTAGTGCTTAGTATTATAAGATAACATTATTATTATACTTTTATTGTGTTGATATTATTTAAGTCTGAAATATTTTATTACATCAAGAACCAGCAAAATAGTACTTTGATCAAATGAAATAATTGATATTTATGGGAATGAATAAACGTATTTATTTCGTTATTACAATATTAATAAAGAAAACTTATTTTAATATTTTTATAACAAAGTTAAAATATTAAAATTATAATTTCTGACTTATCCTTAGACTCACTCTTTACTTGCTTCTTTACTTTAGATTTAAATATGAAAATAATATTCATAATTTTTATATGCAAATAATAGAAACTAATATTATTACTTAAACATTTTTATTGTTTAAGGTTGGTTTAGGTTTTGTAGTCCAAGTTTGCGCAAGTAAGGATAACATTTTTAAGGAAAGAAAACAATTTAGTATTTTATTTAATTTTTATATAATAATTAGCTATATTTTATATTTTATTAGTAAAAGTTTTTAAATTATTAGGAAAACATTCTTCTTTGTTATTAATAATAAAAACATTTTATAAATGTTGTTATATTTGTGAGAAGAAAAATAATTTCTCTGAATCAAAAGAGATTTATTGTGAACCAAATAGAATGATGACTTATAAATATAAATATATCATAATTTTAAATACAATGGGACCATTGAAGAAAGGGATTCATTCAAGTTTCTTTTTGAAAGCTTTTGCTAATAAAACGTAAAAGATAGCTAAGACTTCTTTTTAGAGCAGTACAGTTATCAAAATAATATTAAATCTTTTCACTTATAATTATCTGCAGTACTCAAATTGATCAAACTTCTCCGAAGAGATACATACAAGTCTCTGGTAATCAACAGATCATTTTATCATTTTTCATCGTAAGAATGGTTTACATATCATTTTTACAAATTTCAATTTCAGGTATTCCAAAACGTCTTCATTTCTATTATTATTCATATAAAAGTAGTCATCATTGATAACAGTGCAATGTCTCTTTAATACATAGTATTTTATTATTTGTATAAAAAGTATCAATAAAAATGACAAAACTAAATAGTAGTATAATATGCATGTTTTATGTAACTGTATTTTGTCTAAAGTAGAATCGACTTCTTAGAAGAAATTAAGGAAATAAACGACATCAACCATATGAATGATAGTAAAACTGAAGATAAATTATTCATGATCGGGATATTGCTTACAAAAGTTGCTTATTAATAACTTTATTTATGTATGTTAAGGGTGGGGTATTAGTGAATGTAGTGAGGAGCTAGAATAGACAATAAACTATAGACTTGAAAACAAATAGCAATTTAAGATTTATTCATAACATAGTTTACCGGGTAAATAGGTTCATAATAAGGCCTCCATAAGATTTGTTTTTTCTTGAGTGTTAGTGATAATTGGAAAGAAGTGTAATATTATAAACGGTAGAGCGACTACAGCGCCACTCAAATAGAAACACTAAAAAACATGGCGCCCGACGTTGTAATAAATAAATATTATTTTATGAAGTATCGCAAAAAATAATAATATTTCAATAAGCATGAATTATATATCCTTAGAGAATATACAGTATTAAATCATATGAATTATATATAAGAATAAATATACAGCTATAAACATAAATGAACTTAGATAGTTCATACAGCATTGATGACAAAGATAGATAAATAATAGGATACAACATGAAATGGACATACTTAGGTTTTATATTTTATTGAAATATAAACAATATTTAAAATAGTCAATACCAAACAATGAACAATATATTTAAACTTAAATATAAGTATTATTTATATTTAAATAATTATATACTGGTAAAATACACAATGCCTAAACTTTTTGCAAAATTTTTCTTTTTTCATATGTTTGATTTTTATACAAGAATGAACTTTTGATTTATTTTAATATAATCTTGTAAAAGTGTACATAACGTAAATTACAAATAATAATTCAATGGCAAAATATTTAAACATGTATTCACTAAATTTTTCGATTCGAAATAAAGGAAGAAGAAAGGACAGCTTATAAGAGGAAATATAATTATATTGTAAGAAATAAGTAAATATGACAAAGAAAATACTTATAAATAATATAAAAATGCTAAATCTTTTAATAACTCCCTTAAATTTTAAATATTTATTTGACCTGAACAGTTTCAATTATCAGACAAAATTTTGATGTCCTGAACTGTTTACTTCTAGTACCGGTTAAAAGTTAATTTTATATGCAACCAAATATCTCTAAAAATAACTAACGTTGAAGGATTGTTTCGGGTAATTATTTTGTCATTTAATTCAGCTCTGTATGAAAACTATAGATGGACAAATAAAACATTTACAGGAATCTAGAAGAGCAAATAGATTATAATTGAAATTTTGGTGAGCCATTTCAACTCAATGGTATGACAAGCTCAATGGTATGATGTTATTAAATCACGTACACTGAAGTCAAAGGCGCGGTGCCCTGGTTGGTTAAGGTGTCGTTCTCGTTTCCGGAAGATGGTGAGTTCAAATACCAGCTTATCCAAATATCCGTCGTGTTCGCTTATGGCGACTGGGGCAAGTAAAATATGTCGTGGTCACCATGTCCTCCATGTTCCCATCCCAAATTAATATCTCTGGAGATGTTAGGAGCTAGGCCTTGGGCCATCTCTGGCTTCTAACTCTAAATTGAAGACTCAATCGGTGCTACCATCTACAAGCCAAAGTCGTACTTCCAACCTCGTAAGAAAGTGCTCTGTTCAAATATGGAAGACGCTCTTTCTGACTTCATTCATCCAGTTCCTGACGGCCTGGGCTTGGCTTCGTCAAACGTAATGTGCAACAATAACAACACTGAAGTCACCCTAACTTAAGAAAGAAAAATACTTTAAAAACTTATACTCATAACAATTTCCGGAAACCATAAGAAAAAGGATTTGCTGGTTTTATTATTGCAGATTGTATTATTGCAGGAAAGATGCATTGTATTATTGCACTCCTGGAAGAATAGTTTTAGAATGCTGAGCAGATTCCATGGGTCAATCTGACCAAGAAAAGTGCTGTTGATTAAGAAATTGGTGAAACATGTGCTGAAATTATTAATTACAGTTTTCTTGGTATACTCGATTTGAAAATAAACATGATCAGCTGTTTGACGAAGTTGTGCTGGGTAGGGTGTATTTACCGTCAATTTGGGAACAATGGAAAAAAAAAGAGATTACAAAACAGGTGATTATTTCAAGCGAAGAAAAGTGGTTCAGGCTGTTCGGTCACTTCAGGGATAATTACATAGTATCCCCTAATCAGATCAAAATTGTTGTGTAAGCGTGCTGTTTATTTGGAACATCAGAACCAATTGAAAAAGTATTTTCTTTGAAGAACAACGCATGCACTTATGACAGGAGTTTGATGAAACAATTTAAGGTTGGAAGCTTATTGATATATAAATTAATAACGGATTAGCTTGTGAAGACTTTTAAAATAAGATTAAAACCAAAAAAGGCTTTTTAAAAAATCCTAGCCAATAAAAGGTATATGAAAAAATTTCTTAAGATTTTATTCCTCAAAGTATTTAATCTTACTTACGTAAATTATATCTATTCACAATAAAAGTTCAAGATATAAATTGTTTAAATTTATATGCATGTGTTATTTAATATTACTTTTGGTTAAAGCTCCTAATCAGTAACCATTTATTCATAGCATTGAGAGTAAGCAACCCTCTAAAACGTTCTAAGAACCCGTCAAGGGCTGCCGCCTTGAATAGAGCCAAGCTTTGGGGCATTCGTGGGTTCCGGTTGAACATTTCAAAAATATGACAGGCTTACTTATTCAGAAATAACCATCTAATTCACTAAATGGAGAAAGTACACATGATGAAGATGATGCAGGTATAAATTTAAGCTTGGAATTTGAAGTAAGCAGCATGTCTGACGATCTTACATTTAAATTAGAACTTTGTGGAGAATTTAATGGTGTCATGTAACATTCAACACAAAAAATGCTAATGAATTGATAATGCTTAATCATCATACATCGTCATCAAAATTATCTAGAAATTATTCATTGTATTTTATATTTAATGATGATGCAGAAGTAAGCTTTCAATGATGAGATTTTTTTATCATAAAGTTATTCTCTTTGTGGTAATTGGCTTAAGGAATATGTTGAAGATACAGTTTACTAATTTTTTTTTTAATTTTATAGTCGAAATATTTTCCATATAATGGTTTAGGAATAGGTAGGTACATATTTAGTTTATAACAATTATATCATTTCTATTAACATGAATAATTAGAAAAGTACTATTTATTGTGGTAGATAAAAAAAAGTTACCCGGAATTTTTCAGCAGGATCTCCTTTTTAGAGAAACGTGGAAGTAGTTGGAATACGATTTATTCAACCTAATTAAGTTTTTTCTATTTAATAAGAACTAGAATTATTACTAGGTGTAAAAGAAGGTTCTTTTACTGTGTACTGGGAAAACTGCTATTAACACTTAAATTTTGATAATATTTAGTAATACTTGAAGTGTCAAAAGCTCTTTTCTTTCTGAAAGCTTTATATTCATACTTTGAAATAGAGTTTGGATTTTGAATTAAAAAAATTTTTTTTTAACAAAAGGCTTCTATAGTAAAATTTAAAGGAGCCATAGATATAAAAAAATGTCGATAGAAGAATCATATCACAATTTGATACTTCCAGATATTAAAGATAACGGAAACACTGTTTGGAAAAAATAAAGTTTCTAGTCGTATTTTATCTGTTATCAAAAACAAGATGAGATGTTTTTGAGGAAATTTCAATTCAGTGCATCTAATATTTCTTCAGGATTCTTTTATGCAATTTGCTGTTGTATTAATAACTATAAGCCAATTATAAGCTGCATTTGAGTTAGATAATTCAGTAATTATTTGAGATATAATATTAATTTTATTATCATATAATCTAAAAATTGGAACTTTCCTTTTTTTATTTTTGAGAACAGTGTAACATTTTTGGCACTTATTTAAAAGTACTCGTAAAAGAAGAATCCTAAGTAGCTCAAAACGTTTTTTGTTTCTTTTGGAAATCGCTATACTAAGCGATCACAACATATAAAAGCGCATGTTTTGAATTGCTATTTGTAAAAAGAGCTGACGTTAATGAAAACGCAACATTTTGTTGTGACGATGTGAAAATGGGGAGGGGGGAGGAAGTAACAAAACTTTCATCGCAGATTATCGTTTCCGCCGATGAGCTTAACCCCCTCTTTCTACCTATTGATATCGCCGCGATCAAGTAAATAGAGGAATTTATGATACAACACATTTGGCAGCTTATCCATCCCTTTGTCTATTGGCGGGCTTGGTGACTATTGACACCACCGTTAGATTACCTACGCTGATTGGTCAGTCTTTAAAAATGTTTCAGGACTTCAGGAATGTTCAGGAAATGTCTCTCTTCAGTCACTTTTTTGCTGAGCAACCGTAGAGTGAAGTCGCGTATGCGAGGGACTGCGGTCAGCAGTTTTTTTTATCGATTTATTTATACTGATTAATTAATTTTTTACTATGGTTGTCCACCTCTACAACAGCAAACAAGTAAAAAATCTACTTATTGTATAGATGGCTATACTTACTATGAGAAAAGAAGACTAAAAAGTGGTGAAATGAATGAGATAGAAAATGGCAGGTATGTGCCTTTGGTTTTCTGCTTATTGCCAGATAAGAAAGAAGACACTTATGCAAAATTATTGAAGACAATAATCGAGAAATATATTGAACGCAATCTCGGTTTCCAACCAAGCCATTTAGTGGTTGACTTTGAAATTACCATTCATAGCGGCATTAAAAAACATGGCCTAATGCAGCAGTGCAAGGCTGCAAATTTCATTTGCACCAAACTTGGCATAGAAATATTTTCAGTCTTGGTCTTGGCAAAGAATTCAGGCTAGCTGAATCAAATGCAGTTGGCCAGTGGTTACAAAAAACATTCGGACTGTCCTATTTAAAACAGAATGAGTGCTTTGCATTAGATTTGGTTGCAATCCAACCTACAGATGCGAGAGTTTCGAAGTTTGTAGACTATTTAGTAGAAAACTATATTGATGAACAAGAGGCAAAATTTCCACCTACAATGTAGGCCAAAGCCGATGCTTCATCAGAAAATACAGCTAACGCATGTGAATCATTTCATTCACTTTTTAATGCTTGTTTTTATCACACGTATCCTCACATTATTCATTTCGTGGAAGTTTTATTGCAGAGCCAGACAGATTCTTACATTCGAATGTCTAGTACGAAAGAAGACCAGTTTCAAAGACAATGCTCCAAAGGCGTGAAAATTTGCATAAAGTGATTAGTAAGTATTTGAAAGGCAGCTTCACCAGGATTGCCTTTGTAAAGTTTGCTAGTCATAAATTTAAACCAATATCACCATAAAACTTTCATATATTTAACATGGGAAGGAAATTGTCCAATTTAAAACTCTCAACCAGAATTATTCTTTTAACATGTTTTAATTGCTAATTTTAATAAAAATGCTAGATTGATAATGCTCTATTTTCCATAATATGACTGACATATAATATGAAAAATGTCGCCGAAACGCGCCAAAGATAAATTCTTAATCCCTGAAACGGCGGAAAAGTAATAACTCTGGAAAAGGGGAAGAAAACATTCGGCGGAAACGATATGTAGGAGTAACTACTGATAACATCTTCGGGGGGTTCGGGATACTCTGCGGCGGAATCGAAGACTGGCCGATATGATATTCATGTTTTTGATACCTCTAACTCGTCGAATATTTTTGAAAAATAGTTTTCCATGCAGTGAGCGAAAATGAGAAGCTAGAATATAGATAGTAGACTTAAAAATAAATAACGATTTTTCGAAATAGATTTATAACATAGTTTGACGTCAAAAGCTCGAACGTTACCTCTTTTCTCAAGTGTTAAAAAATAGTATGATGCTATACTCACACATACAGAGATAGTTACTGCAGAGCCACTTAAGCAGAAAGAATAAACAGTTTGGTATATTAAAGTAACTGTCCAATAGGTCTTAACCCTGAAATCATTAAATAACTGTTTAATCAATTACCGAGTATTTTTGTGTATTTTATATCGGTAAATATCCTCTCATTTACCTCTTTTAAAGATTTTTAACAACATGCATAAATGAGAAGCTTAAGTTTCTCGTTCATGTTAGGGAAACTGTGTATGCTTAAAATATATTCTCTATTCAAAATAAATTTTGTAGTGACTTTTTTTTGGCAACGCATTTTTGATTAGTATTTTATTTTTTGCGAACACATAATAACTTTTACTCAATTCAAATACCACACTTTTACTAAATACGAAGAATATTGTGTTAAGAAAGTTTTTTTAATCATGTAATTTTATACGCTAATCCCAATTATTCAAAATATCATTTTCAAACAAAATTCAAATAAAAAGTCGAAATTATGCCAAAAATTATTTTTAAAGTTGAATATACGCTGAGAAAAATTAACTCATATCAAGAGATATATAATTAAATGTATATTACGAATTGTTAAGACAGATAAATTCGATGTAAAAACTGTTGATTCTCTGTTGGCATTTGTATCCTTTCTCCATAAAATGTGAAATATTTTATATCATATTGCAATTAACATATTTATGTAATTATAATATGAATTCTACTAAAATAAAATAATCTATTACAATCTATAATAAAAATACGCTAATTTAATTGTGTGTCTTGGTTAGTGCTAGTAGATACTTCATTTGTGAATATTTTTTGCGCAGTGTTTCCTTTACACGGTGATGAAAACACATATGTTCACTGCAGGCCTTTGAACTCTCTATGGGGTGTCATACTATTGAATTTAAGATTTCATCTATTCCCAAAAACTAGTGTACAATACTTCATTAATAAAATTCCATAAATTAAAACGCTTTTTAATTTTAGTGAAACATAAAAATCTTATAGCCTGTTATAACAAATAATCTTTAAGGAAACATCTGTAATAAATTATTGTAAATATGACATTATTATACTTAAAATAAATATTTAACAGAAGTTTTCAACTTTTAAAAATTTAAGAATGTAAGTATTTTAGCTCTATAATTAATATTTATTATTTTAATGCCATTTAAAACTGTTTTAATACCATGGAAAACATATTAGAACTATTTTAATATAATTTGTAATATAATATTCAACATATTTTCGCATAGTTATTTAATATATATAGAAATGAAGATCTGCTACGAGAAATCTAAGGCAAATGCTAACGTATTAATTAAATATTATCATCAGTAAATTAAAGTCTGTAATTTTTACTATGAATATGCATTTATATATTGAATAATTTGCAACATTTTTTCAGGTGTGTTTTGTCTTTCAATACTCTGGGGAATGTGCTTTGGACATGATTGCCAAACAAATTCAGATGTTGATGACTCTGGTCCGGTTGTGGTTGCTAAGACTGGTACTATTATAGGAAAATATGTGAATGTATTAGGCAAGAAAGCTCCTGCATTTCTGGGAATACCATTTGCTAAACCACCAGTGGGTGAAAAAAGGTTTCAAATAACAGAACCGATTGAGTCTTCGAATACAGCGTACATAGCTAGAGAAAAGTCGCCAGCATGCATGCAATATTCTACTCGAGATGTTGGTTGGGTTCCACGTGGACTGAATTTTAGTGAAGATTGCTTGTATCTAAATGTATGGCTACCAGCTAATTGTTGCTGCAATAGAAGAGATAAGCTACCAGTGATGGTTTGGCTATTTTCAGGTGGATACTATGCTGGATCAGGAATGATGTCGATATATGACGGAGATGTTTTGGCCACTCTGGGAGATGTCATAGTTGTCACTATCAATTATAGAGTAAATATATTTGGTTTTCTAAATCTAGACTCAACAAGTGCTCCCGGAAACCAGGGTCTTTATGATCAATACTTGGCCTTGAAATGGGTTAATGAAAATATAGAATATTTTGGTGGAGATCCTAATAGTGTCACACTGTTTGGTGAAAGTGCTGGTTCGATATCAGTATCTCTGCAAATGACTTCCCGTTATCCTAGAACCCTTTTCCATAAAGCTATTATGGAAAGTGGAAACTCTTACCAATCAATTAAAACTGATCATATTAGTGAATCTATAGCTAAAGCCAAGGAATTGGCTAGGCTTGTAGGCTGTTCAATAGACAACTCAAGTACTGAAGCTACAAGAAATGACCTATTAAACTGTTTTCAGAGCAAGTCTGGTGAGGAACTAGCTGAAGCAGATAACTACTTCACATCTAAATATCCCACATTTTTCGAACCATCATATGGAAATGAGTGCAAAGATTGCTTAAAATACTTCTTAGACTCTCCAATAGAATCCTTACAATCTGGAGATTTTTATCAAGTCCCCACATTGATTGGAAATAACAAGAATGAAGGTACACTTTTTATGGTATATACTATCCCACGTATATTTAGAAGAGATATAAAGCCACTGATTACGAATTCTGTCGCAAAACAACTTCTTCGAGATTTTTTTAATCTGGCACTAGGTTCCCATGGGAAAATGACAATCAACTCTGATAAAGTGTATGATTATTACGCCAATAATATAATAGAAGAGGGACCTGACGCTCCCCTTCGAACAGTTTCCGAAATATACGGTGATTATATACTTAAATGTGGGAATATGTTTGTAGCTGATCAGATGGAAGACGCCCACTTTTATTTCTACACTCATCGTTCACGCAAAGATTCTGACAATGAATGGTTAGGTGTGCCTCATTTTTCAGAAGTGCCATATGTGTTTGGGCAGCCAATAAAACAGCCAGAGAACTATACTGTCGAAGATAGAAAATTTAGTGAAAATATGATACAGAAATTTACTTCGTTTGTTCATAAAGGGTAAGTAAAATTTTTTACACTCATTAAATATATATACATATGGTCGCGATGGCCTGGTTTGTTAGGACATCATTCTCGTTATCAAAAGGTGGTGAGTTCGAAACCCGGCTTTGCCGAAGTTTCTTCGTGTTCTCTAAGAGTGACTGGGGCACGTAAAATCTGTCGGGTCGCAATGTCCCCCATGTTCCCATTCCAAATTAATACCTCTGGGGGTGGTTGGAGGTAGGATTTGGATCTTCTCTGGTTTCAAACTCTAAATTGGATGATTTAAATGGCATCTGTAAATATTATGTGATAAAAAATATATATAATTTTGCTCCATTTAAAAGTGTTATATAAGTAAAACAGTCACGTTTTATATCTTTCCTAACAATATGATCAATAAAATATAATCATAAAAATAACAAGTTCAAAATACAAAATTTTTTAATCTTTAAATTAAGAAAATATTTAGTCTAATATTTATTAAAAGATCCAATATATTTTCTGCATCTTTGATAATGATTTTCTTTCTTAAAATTTTTTTCACAAGCGAATTTGATTTTAAACGTATTAAACAGATGGTTGTTTGTAATAATAGAATGTAACGGTTAGACTAAACTTCAGGGTGCCCCTTTGATTCTCGCCAGGTTGTGATCGCGATTAATCGCCAAGCTGGGCAAAACCGTCTCGTGTTTTGATTAGTTTAGATCAGAGGTGGCCAAGGCATCGACCGCTGTATACTGGTAGACCGCGAAGACACTTTAGGTAGTCCACGCGAACATCCCTATAATGACCTCAGATATTAACAATTTAATTTATGACTTATGACATAAAATCAATGAATTATTTAAAATAAAAATTTACTATAGTCTACTCTTTAAAACCCAAAACAAACTGTGCAAAGATTTAAAGATTTAGGATTAAAAGTTTACGATTTAATACCTAAAAAGGAGCGCGATTAAAACATTCAAAAAGCTATAGAAAAGTATGCATCTCAATTAAAGAAACATGAATTGAGAAACTTGGAAGATAAGTGCATCCATAATCCAAATCTAGACTTCGAAGATTTCGCTTAATATTTACTTGTTTTGTTTGAAGAATTTGAAAGAAGATTCACTGACTTATTTAGGTAGAAAGAAATATTCAATTTTATGATATTTCCATTTAATGAAAATGTCAACATTGATGGAGTATCTGAAAAAAAGGACATTTAATAGATATCACATCAGTCACGGTCAAGGAAGAAATTATCAAATTAAGATGCAATATATTTCTTAAATCCAGAGCATATTTAGCGATACTGATTTTTGGAAATTAATTTCTTAGGAAATGTTTCCAAATATTTACAAATTGATTTTGTATTTTGAATCATACTTTGGATCGAGGTATCTTTGCGAATCTGCTTTTTCAATCATGAACAAAAAACAAACATTGGTCGCATTTAACAGATGAACATTTAATTTCAAGTTTATGCAATAAGCTCGTACCAGCCACAATATGATAAACTTGTCGCGGATACACAATGCCAAATTTCAATAAATGAAGTGAATAGGGTGGTCAGTTTTTGATATATGAATACTTTGAGTATTTTCGTCAGTAAATTTTTATTTTTTAAATAATAATAGTAAGTTATTTTTTTATAAAAATTACATTATTTACCATATTTTCTTATTACCGAAAATAAATATGTATTTTAATTTAGCTCTGCCATTGATAGACAGTCTTCGATTTCTTAAATGCGGAGAAGACCCCGGATCCCAAAAGTTTGACCACCTCCGCTTTAGATCCAGTCGAGGCTCTGCTTGGTTTATCTGATAAGTTACCTGTTTGCACTGTAATCGGTGCGAACAGGAATGGCGCCAATAGAATCCCCAATTACGCCAAAGGTCACCTTAAAGTATAGTTTTACCATTGTAACTAATGAATTTTGTGTACTATCAATAAGTTGTAATCGATATGGAATTGAGAAGATATTGCTGATAAATATCAAAATTAAATATATAAAAATTAAGAGTCATATTCTTCACAAGTTATTACTGTGTATAAAATCGCTAAGTGTTTGATTTTATTAATTTATTTTTTCATTTGTTGTTTCTTCTAATATAGTGGCTTTTACTTGTGAATAATCTACGGATAAGTCGAAATGTAATTCTTATATTTATGTAATACTAATGCTATAAAATAAGAGGATAGTTTGTCATATCTAATATTTAAGGATTACACTAATGTACTTCATTAACAATATGTCTTTCTCTAGCAAAACTGCTTGAGGTAAATATACAAACTATAAGAAAAGTTTTCTAACTCATATGAATGACAGCTTTGAAAGATTTTGTAATTTCTGAAATAAAGAACGCTTAGATAAAAAGTGTTGTTTAGTGACTTTATTTGGTTATCTTCATATCCTTGCCACTGATATGAAGAATGGTTTGAGAAAGGATATCTGTCTCATTATTAAATGTACTCTTAAAAACAAACATAGACATGTTAGGACCTCTGTTATTTGGCCTCATTGGCTCCATCTATAATGTTACCACCCCTTTAATTTTAGTCTGGTAGTGTCTAGTGCCAGATTGCGATCAATGCCAAATTGCACATGTGTGGGTCATGTTATTTTCTGTACATTCCCATATATGGTATCCATCGGTCCATTGACAACGAAGAGATAGTTATAATTTACTTTATTTTGCTATAAATAAACATGAAACCACTACCCATTTTTATCTTCTAATAATTTACATACTATATAAAATTTATTACCCATTAATTTAAAACAGAATCTATTTTGGATATTATTTTAAGAAAACATTATATGCATTTTTTATTGTAAAATTTGTTAATACTTCTTAACACGAACAATAAATCTCAGTAATATCTTTAACTATAATAAAGATTTCATAATAAAAATGTTCCAATGTATGTTTGACAAAATATAAATTATATTCACAAATGTTTTGACATGATTGTATATAAATTTATACACGAAACTGAATTTCCTAGTTTGCTTTCAGGTATCCCGTAACTCAAGATTCTGAACCAGATTGGCCACAGTATTCATCTGATAATCGCAGAGTGTATGAGCTGAGTGCAAAGAGAAAAAGAGTAGTGCAATTCCCTTCTCAGAAAGCTTGTCTACACGTTTGGTATCCCTTGTTTGAGGAGACGTCAAGTTCTGAAGCAGACTGAATTAAAGTACTTTGACAATATATCTTCTTAATATTTTTTAAAGTACTTTCAACAGAATGGAAAACTTTAAACAAATTAACTCAAATCCAGGAAAAGATTTTACTCACCAAAGAACATTTAAAGAACATTATAAGCAAAATTATTTGTCATCAACTTTAAATAGTATTAAATTGCTATCAAAATATGAACCACATAACTTTAAGATTTGTTTTTCATTCTTAGTTGATTCATTTTAAAGATTACCATAGACTTATCATTCATAGAAATTTGTTTATCATTTTATTATATACATAGTCATTTATTTTTAATTACTACATTGCTATGTGTGAAGGATTTGTGCAAAGTCATTTAAAATAAAGTATCTCAGTTTGAGATAAAAATACCTAGGACATTGGAAATTAACAAATTTGTTTTGTTTCATATAAAGGTCATACTAAAATTAGGCTGAGGAATGCTATATTGACTTATATAATCCATATTTTTATTTAGTTTGTTATCAAATGCCTTAAATGTCATATACTTTATCACTAAATGAAGACAAAATTCAACAATTGAGAATCATAGTTTATAAGCTTTCCCTTTTATGTTTTTCCCGTCTTTTAAATAGTAAAAATATTTTATATGCATAAAATGCTTCTAAAATTGTACTATTTAGTGAATATTGTAACATCAAGAGAATATAAAATGCCCGATCATTAAGTTCATGACTTAATGATCGTAACTTATTAAATTCCAGAAATTCAAACGTCAATATTTTTCCATCCATACATATTGCTATCAGTTATGAACGAAAGAAAATTGATTTTACATCTGTTTCTAATGCTTCATAACCAAACATGTTTGAATATTTACTGTCAATCATTCGAATAAAATATAGATCTTATTTCTAGTATTTATTTATCAAGTTCCAACACAACACAAAACTATACTCTGATTTAATTTTGTTCAATCACTGAGTAAAATTAGTTTATTCTTAACAAAACGCATAAAACTATTAAAGAATTATGGAACATATTAATAATTTCTTTTTTCAAATATTCTTGAAAAATTACTATTATTGATCGATAAATTCCATTGAATATTTGTGTGTGTTAAGGTGTCATCAGAAATTTGGTGCATTTCTATTTAGTCTCTGTTTCTCTTTCCGTCTTTAAAAAATTGGTAAAACCCGATCTCATACAGTTCAAAATTTATAAAGCTATCTTGAAATCGAAACGATATAGCTTATAGGAATGTGAGATTTTTTTAAAAAATTAAATAAAGCTAAAATGTTTATTTTCGACATACAATACGTTATTAGAAGCTGTTTACTTCTCTTTCTGCCCAGGAATTCGAGATGGTTTAGGAATAGGAAATATATTCCCTAGTTTTCCTGGTATGAATGCATAACAAATGTCCATTAAAGATCATTTTTGCTTTACAAAATATTTTAGTTTTATAACATATTCATTTGAGATAAGGTTTCCTATTACAAGGAAGTATAAACTATAGAAATTTATAAAGTGTTACTATAGCGTACTTTCAACGGACTACATTTAATGAGATTTCGAAATAGATCTGTTTTAATTAATGATTGTTTATTATTATTATTATTATTAAAAGACTGAAAACAACTTAAAAAGACTTAAGATTAAAGTGACGTAGAAATATTGTTCACTTTAAGTTATAATCATATCAATGACAGCTTGGATCAAAGCATAGTATAAGTGCGTGTTTTTTAAGCATTAGATTTATCTGACAATTTTGGGTAAAACAATTCAAATGTTGCTTTTTATGAAAATTAGACTTTCGTTGTAAACTTTTTTAAGACTTTTATTTTCATAAATTAAAATTCTAATTTTTCCTTTCTTAAGCACCCGAAGTCAATATTTGTGTAAATATAAGAAAATCGTTACCAGCTATGATAATTACTTTAGAAGTCTAACAGAAGAGCCTTTTAAAGGTCCTTATCATCAGGGTAATAGGATTAAATGATGTCTTAAAATAAAATATCTCTTAGTGTTTCTTTACAGTTATTGAAACATATCATGGAAAAACAATTTTTTATGTCATTTGGATGTAATTTCTAAGAGCAATTAAATTTCTTGTGACCAAATAAATAATTGTTGAAGTAATCAAAAATACTTTTATAACTTTATTTACTTAAAAAAAAATTATTTCAACAATTGTTGACAAGTTCTTGAAAATCTTTCAAACTTTTTACTGTAGTTATTTCGTTGAAAATGAATAATAATTCTTTTTTATTTCTTTCATGTAATGTAGTACTTTTAAAGGTATGTATTTAAGTTAATTTGTAATTTTTTTTACCGTTATGTCAAAGAAAAATTGAAGACCTATTTCATATATTATCAAAAAATGTGGTACTTATGTAAATATGTTCCACAAAAAATTGGTAGTGTTGAAAACAATATATCTTTTTGGATTAAATATTGTGGGACGTTCTAAAACATTAGGTAAATAGTAGAATGAGTGATTCCTATTCATTCTGGAAATTGTATCAGGACACATTTTTATTGCCATTAATAGAGAGGGAATTCGCCTCTAAGTTTTTAATACAATATGTTTTACATTAAGACTACAATAAAACTACAATTAGACTACTGTTTTACATTAAGACTACAATTTTCATTTTTATTAGCTAATTAAAATTCTAATTTATTAAAAACATTGAAAGATCTTTTTGTTTAATTTGAAAACATGTGCTTAAATAGATTATTTAAAAACATCTTTGATTCAAATTATAATATTTCATAAAATTTTGAAGTAAAATAATGGTATTTTATATTTTGTTATCTTTGTTTGCTTTGAGAAAGCCTCTATAAATCTAAGGAGATATAAAACTCTAGTTACTCTAGGTTACCAAAATGCAAAATAATAGTTTAAGAATTATCATTTTCACAAAAAGAGATATTTGAATGTTTCAGAAGTCAAAGAGGTTGAGTCCCGAAAAACAAAAATTTTAAAAATCAGTATTATTTAATATAATAATTCTTAAAATTTTTAGTTTCTTATCAGAAAATTATATGATACATTTTGAAAGGAATATTTATCAATGTAATACCCCATTACTAATGACGAAAAATATCCTTTATTTCATTAAACTTTGCAATTTAATTCCCAAATCAAAATTAAAGATTTTGAATTTTGTAAACTTGCTTTATTTGTATTATGTCATACAGTATTCATATACAGTAGAAAGTTTTTCTTTCGCATAAAAGTTCATATGCGATATCACAACACCACAAACTTTTTCATAGGGCGAGCTATATTCATCCATTATCTCAGAAAAGAAACAGAGAAGGAAAGGATGTTCTAACCGGGATTTGAACCCACAACCAACAGCCTAGAAGTCAGGAATGCTAACCACTGACCCATAGGACGGCTTATAAACGTGTTTAATTCAGCCTTATTGAAATATTTATCATATTTTAAGGTTGAAAAATTTGAGTATTAGTGTTTCGGACTAAATGGTGCTACTATTGCTACAGTCAGTCATAGTTTTCTCTCCAGCACTCAAGGAAATATTTTATGAGTCATTGCGAACAATCTATATAATGAATTCATGTCATAATATATCACTTTTTGCACTACAAACCACTACTTATTCTAGCTCCTCATAATAGTACAAAAAGTATCCCTTAACAAATATAAAAATTAAAGTGTTTGTGAAATTGTGTTTTCCAAAATATCCAATAACATTTGAACGTGTTTTATAATTTTCATACTTCTTTTAGATTAAAATTTTAAAAATAGCAAAAAAATAATAAAACATATACTTTCATTTAAGCAAAAATACAGTCATTAGAAAACGATGAATCTCTTACGAACTTTTATGAGCTTTCATAGTAATAAGTTCTTCAGAACGATGAAATCTATGGTTTTTTACAACATACACATGTTGTAGATATATTAAACATATAAATACTTAATTCAAATTTACTTTCTTGAAATTTTATACTTACTTTGAAAGATTTTTATTCATAAAACTGGCATATTATTATAGCTTATTTTAATTTCACTAAATAAACTATTCCTGCTGCCGCTCAACCTATATAGTCGTAAGACTGCGAAGGGGAATGTCCTGGGTTCGAATCCCGGTTCAGATATATGTACTCTTTTGCCATTTCGCTGTATTTTTGTCATTTCGCTGTATAAAAGGGTTGTGAGTGGTTTTCCAACCTATAAATGGGTACCTATGGCATGTGTGTACTGACGAAGTTGGATTCCTCTCCAAATTAAGGTTAAGTTTGATAAGTGGAACAGCGCACACCATATTGCGAATTTCGCTGGCATTAGACAACAACAACTATTTCTGCTGTTTTACTAAAGAAAAAAATCTTCCTTAAAAAAACCGCTAAATTCTCTGTCTCTCTGCACTAAGAAGAGTTGGTTTTGTTTATT
>JAPDSC010076408.1:0-13620 GCA_026290005.1 Latrodectus geometricus | reverse complement strand
ATGTTGTATAAACTTTATAAGGGCAACAGTTACACAAGAATACTGTAATTATGTTGTATAAACTTTATAAGGGCAACAGTTACACAAGAATACTGTAACAAAACAAAAAATATCTTTTATAGTTGGTTTAATTCTTTCTGAACTACAAATTTAACATCAGTTAAAAAATTAGTTGTTAACTTGTAACACTTATAAATTAAAAAATATTAGATTCCTGTTTGAAGATTAAATGTGAATAAATATCTCATACTGAAATAATAGATATGAAAATTTTTACATTTTAAATTTGTATACTTTATAAATTTGTTTCTATTTATCGCACAAGTTCTAAGAAATAATAGATTTAAAAATGCTAAATAGGAAGAAGGAAAAGTTTAAAACAAAAGAAAATCATCTATATTTTTTTTAAAATATATAAAATAAAAATATTTAAATTTAGGTATTCAATATTTTTCTGCTCTCTAGTATGTACATTCCAGTATTTTTCCCCCATCAATACTTGATCTTTACCAGTTAGGATTGAGTTCAGGATTTTTTATTTCTTCAATTATTTCAGGGTAAAATTGTATTAGGTTATCTTAAACAACCATTATCTTAACTTCGACAACATAGATTGTTCTTCACATCTCTTAATAAGCATTATTATAGTCGTTAGACAAACTCAATTTCCCAATACAAGCATTTGGTTATTATGTAATCTTCCTCTACTCTTAATAAATTTAGCGGTAAGCTCTGACGCTATTGAATAATATTCTATGTTTTATTATGAAATTATTCTTAGGTATGTTCAATTATTTATATTTAATATATTAAAACATAAGCCATTAAACAAGCATTTATTCATTTACTAACTGTTAATCTTCAAAAAAGAAAATACAATATACATTAATTTATAATTCTAAGAAAAGTTATAGAAATCTTTTATGGGTCATTTTTTTTTATCAGTTTAAGCACTTAACTGAATATCGACATTAATATGGAGTATAATATTTCAAGAGCAACAAATATAACGAGATAAACATACCATTGCATATTATGAGAACTATTGTTACTGTTGGTTTTAAAATTTCCTGGGTAAAGATTTTGCATTAACAAATAAAAAAATTTTATTTCATTTTTGATTCCTCTGTAATTAACAAACTATCAAGAACTAAACATAAATCAAGCATGAAGATTTATTATGAATAAATTTAATAGTATTAGGTTGTGAGAATTTTACATTTTAAATTTGTATGTGCTGTTCATATTGTTTTCTTTAATACATCCACTCTATTAATTATATAATTAAAATAACTAAACAGGAAGAATAAAAAATTTAGAAAACAAAAATATAATGAAAGGAAAATATTATCTAGATTTTTTTCATTACAGAATTAAAATTGTTAAACACTGTTAAAGTAAAATTTGTTAAACACTTCATATCGACATTTCAAGCTTAGTAGCACTGAGACGTACATTAAGAGATCCTTTATGAACATAATTTAAGCAATTTTTGAAATTTGATGGAAATAAGATAAAGGAAAACTCTGAACTATGAATCATTAATATACATGATATTGGAATGTCATTGCTACATTAGAATATCAAGTGCAGGATTTGATTTGTGGAGTTTAATGTCGCAATGTCCTATTACGGACAAAATACAGGTATATAAAGTCACTGGTGAAATGTAAGAGGTGATAAAATTATATGCCAGAAGATTATATGTTGTTTAATAAACCAATGACACGTAAAAAGGAAAATATATTAGGATTTGGGATAAACCAATTAAAATTTCCAAATTTAAAGGTATAGAGCTAAAAAACAATGAACTATCATCTATAAAATCAGGATATTCGATTAAAATATGATAAATGGAATATGCAACATTACATTTTATACAATGTGATGGGTGTTCACTGAAAAGTAAGTTTTTGTGAGTAAATCTCATTTCACCGATGCTGAGACGAGTCAATTTGACATCTAAATTCCATACTTTTAAAAACAGGAAATTATTTAATGGGTGATGTTATGAGGTACAATTTATTAATTATTTGTGAATCCCAAGTCTCTTGCCACAATGAAAAGATATTGTTTGATAGCCTTTTTAATATCTGTAAAGGGAAATTTAGGATCACGAATAATAGAAGCTGGTTTTGTTGCTGTGTATGTCATTTCATTTCCAACAATTCCCATGTGACTGAGAATCCAGCAAAATATGCCACAAAACCTCTGTTGTATAATGTTTGTAGTAGGTATAATATATTTACAACAGGGTGACAATCTCCATGAAGATTACTCCACTGTCTTAGAACTCTTGCTATCTGTATTATCTACTCTTACTATCTGTATCTGAGATTGAAGGCGGTGAGCAAATAGTTGCTGGTAAATGATTGGTTGGGTTTTGAAAGAATGATTAAATGATAATTGTTTATGTCATAAGTGATGTGGAGGCTGTTGACAAATCACATAAGATTGGAACAGGTGAAGTTCAGAAAGCACCTACGCAAATTCGAAGAGCCTGATTGTATTGAAGGGTCCGATCTACGAAGAACAGAAGCTCTTGCTGACTCATATACAATACAACCATATTTTATCGGGTCAGCAAACATTTATCATAATAATTTATATATATTCGAGATAATATGAAGGACTGATAAATTGTGAGCAATATTTCACGATCAGTACCCCAAGAAATATTTGAGATTACTTTTAAAATATTCAATGATTTTTCAAATTTTTTTCTTTATATATAAAATATGAGAGAAAAAAGATTGAGCTCTTTGTCAAATGTAACTCCAAGAAATGTTATTTTATCAACCATTTGTATAGGTGTGTTTCGTATATTGATGATTGTGTAGTGATCCCTTTCTCACATCCTTAATTAGCAACGGAAATGGCGTTTCCGCTCAGAGGTATGGATGCACAGCTCAGACAGGAAATACATTCCCACCCCCTTTTCTCTTGAGGGAAGCAGGCACCAGGGAGAACGTGATATACCAGTTGAGCAGAGTACGACGGACCCCAGCCACTTGGTACGCGACCGTCTTGCGATGTGGTAGAAATGTAATAAACGCTTCCTTGAATTGAAGTCTTGATTCTGTTATTCACTCCGAACACTGATCACTAATTACAATAGTGGTGACCCGAGAATTTATGAACCTCATATCTATGCTCATTTTTCCTGAATAAAAACTGCATAATTATGGAGTCAGCGGATGTTGTCATACCAGCATTCATAAAAGCAGATCCTTCGTTGTGGTTTTATATGATAGAAACTACTTTCGCATAAGTGACTCCTACGCCTATAACTGACTTTAAAACGAAATATAATTATGTAGTCGCTCATCTTCCTCCAGAAACGGCAACCACTATCAGGGATGTCATTATGCAGCCAGATACAATAAACCCGTATCAACTAAAACTAGTGGAACGGTGTTCGGAAAGCAAGATTTAAGAAATTCGACAGTTGTTAGCTGGAGAAAATCTGGGAGACCGGAAGCTTTCGGAATTGTTACGGAGCATGAGACGTCGAGCCGAGAACCACAACATCGATGATTCTTTACTCCTAGAACTTTTCAATCAAGCAATGCCAGTTCCAGTGCAGTCGATCCTAGCATCGATTTCTTTTCTGACTTCCGACAAAGCTGCTGAGATTGCCGATAGAATTCTACAAATTCCTCCTCAAAATGCCTTTGCTGTCTCCAGTCAAGTTCCTATTCAAACATCATTCACCGTAGAAAAGAAATCCAACTTCGATTCTCTCTACGAGGAGATAAAGGAGCTACGTTAGAAAATTGCGGAAATACGATCCAGATCGAGAAGCAAGAATCGGCGCCAGGAGAATTTTTACCATCGACAGCGATCTGCTTCACGAAAGAAACTTTGCTTTTATTATGCCCGATTTAAGGATAAGGCTCGAAAATGTAAACCTCCATGCTCATTCCATGGAAACGCTACTCCGGGAGAGTGGCTTCGACGGACTCCTCCTCCGAAAATTTTACATCTCGTGGCATGTTCATAACGGACAAAAATACAGGTACGTGTTTTCTTGTTGATTCGTTGATTCAGGGAGTGATGCTTCTATAATTGTCGCCTCTAAACAAGAACGATCACTTCCCGTTCTTCAAACATTTCGCGCTGCTAACGGTAGTTCTATCAATGTGTATGGCCGTAAATCGGTAACTGTCAATTTTGGGTTAACAAGAAATTTTATTTACTCATTTTATATTTGTAATGTATCCAGTGCAGTATTATGTGCAGATTTTTTATATAGTTTTAATTTATACCCAGACTTAAGGAATAAGCGTCTTGTAGATAATGCAACGAATTTAAAAGTATATGGTAAAATATTAGTCTGTAAAATATTTTCTATAAAATCTGTTTTTGTAAATAATGTATATGGTAACATATTGTCAAAATACCCCGATATCACAAAGTTACCAGATCCTGATATGCCTATAAAACATAATACGGTTCATTATATAAATACCAAAGGTCCACCAGTCGTAGCTAAGCCTAGACGTTTAGCACCTGACCGTCTAAAAAGTGTAAAAGCTGAATTTCAGCGCATGATTGAAATGGGTCATATGCGAGCATCAAAAAGCCAATATGCTTCTCCTTTGCTTATGGTGCCTAAAAAGGGTACTGTCGAGTGGAGACAGGTCAGTGATTTTCGTGCCCTTAATTTTCGTGCTTCTTAATGCACAAACTATTAAAGAACATTATCCGATTCCTTGCATAACCGATTTTACTTCAGATTTGCATGGCAAACTAGTGTTTAGTCATGTCGACCTCGTCAAAGCATATCAAATTCCGATTAATCCTGCAGACGTACACAAAACTGCGATTTGCACTCCCTTTGGTCTTTTTGAAAGTCTGCGCATGCAATTTGGTCTTTGTAATGCGTCCTCAACCTTCCAACGCTTTATTGACGAGGTAACTCGAGACTTACCCTTTGTATACGCATTTGTTGATGATCTACTTATAGCCTCCAGTTCGGAAAGCGAACATCTAATTCTTTTAGACCTATTATTTTCCAAATTAAATGTATATGGATTATGTATAAATACAGAAAATGTGAGTTTGGTAAATCAACTATTGAATTTCTAGGATTTAAAGTATCTAGTAGTGGTATTGAACCCTTACCAGGCCGAGTAAAATGTATTTCAGAATTTCCTCGACCGATTACTTTAACTCAGTTACGCCGATATTTAGGACTTTTTAATTTTTATCGTAGGTGTATTCCGAAAGCAGCTGACATTCTAGCACCCTTAGTAAAACTCCTGGAAGGCCATAAAAACAAAAAGAAACACCCTAGTTCTAGTGCAAATGACAAGGAGCAAATAATTTGGGACGAACAAGCAAATATTTCTTTTGAAAATTCAAAATAAGCAATTGCTAAAGCAACGCTACTAAGACACCCTATCCCAGGAGCAGAGCTAAGTTTAAGGGTAGATGCTTCAAACGTAGCAATCAGTGGTTCCTTAATGCATATATCAAATAGCATATGGGAACTTATAGCCTTTTATTAAGTTAAGCAAATCTCAGAGAAATTGGTCCACTTACGACAGCGAGTTATATGCTATATATTCCTCTATAAAAAAATTTAGACACATGTTAGAAGGTAGATCTTTTGTCATATTTAGTGACCAAAAACCCCTTAGCTATGCATTTAAACAGAATCCTGACAAATGCAGTCCTCGCCAACTACGTCACTTAGATTTCATTTCCCAATTTTCCACTGACATTCGTTATACAAAAGGATCTGAACACTGTAGCAGATGCACTCTCTCGCATTGAGATAGACGAAATATCTACTTCAGTACTAAACTTCAAAGAATTTGCCTCAGCTCAATCAAAAGATGAGGAACTGCAAAATCTTTTAACTGAGAATAATACTTCCTTAAAGTTAGATAAACATTACTTTCCTCTTGAAAATATTAACCTTTATTGCGATCTTTCACAAGCTACCCCTCGTCCATTCGTTCCAAAATTTATGCGCAGAAAAATATTTGAAAATATACAGTTTCTTTCTCACCCAGGTATTGCAGCTTCCATTGATTTAATCACGAAACGCTTCGTTTGTCCTGGCATGCACAAACATATTAAAGATTTGGTTCAACGCTGTGTTAAATGCCAAAAAGCTAAGATAACTCAGCACACTAAATCTCCCATTGGCACTTTTGCCACACCTGTTGCTCGGTTCGCACACATACATATTGATTTTATCGGACCTTTACCTCCTTCTGAGGGAAAACAATATTGTTTGACCATTATTGACAGATTTACAAGATGGCCTGAAGTCATTCTGACAGAAGACATGACTGCAGGAACAACTGCTCGTGCAATAGTACGTGGGTGGATTTCAAGACTTGGATCACCTGTCACTATTACTACAGATCAAGGCAGAAATTTCGAATTACATCTATTTCATGAACTCACAAATATGTTAGGGTGTAATAGAATTCGAACTTCACCTTATCATCCTCAAGCTGATGGCATTATCGAACGAAAGCATCGACAGCTTAAATCCTCCTTAAAAGCTCACAATCAAACAAATTGGGCACACATTTTGCCAATCGTATTATTAGGTTCACGCACGGCTCTGAAAAACGACATAAAATCAACTAGTGTATGGCACAACACTTAGATTACCATGTGATCTCGTTTCAAGCAATTTAACTAATCAGTGTGTTAACGTATGTATCGAACTTAATTAACATGAGAGAATTAAACCCAATCACCACAGCAATCCACGGGAAATCCAAAACATATGTAAATTCTTCACTAAAAACCTGCACTCATGTATTTTTAAGATCGGATAAAGTTAACCCACCATTAGCACCTTCTTACACTGGATCACATTTAGTTACCAATAGAACAGATAAAAATTTTGTTTTTGACATTAACGGTAAACATTACACCGTTTCGATCGACCGATTAAGACCAGCATATCAGTTCTCAGATGAAATGGATAATGTCGAATTAACCATGTCAAATAAAACTTCTAATAGTTCTGATATTCAGACTCCTTCACAACCACTGCACAGTACTAGATGTGGTAGGAAAGTTCATTTTCCAAAACATTTAACTACTGAATATGTAATGTAGATAAATAATGTCCTGTTTATATATATCATAATTAAATATACTGCAAATTAATAAACTAAAATATGTGTAAAATATTACGAAGCATATAAATTCATGGTTTATTTTGTATTAAATCACCAATATATGTCCATTTTGTTATAATTCATATTATTGAAAATAGGTACATGTTTTGTATGTTGTATATTTTTCTTTGTAACGCGAACTAAGTCGCTGGGGGCATAGTTTGTAGTGATCCCTTAATTAGTAACGGAAATGGCGTTTCCGCTCTGAGGTATGGATGCACAGTTCAGACAGGAAATACATTCCCACACACTTTTTCTCTTGGGGGAAGCAGGCGCGAAGTAGAACGTGATCTACCTGTTGAGCAGAGTACGACGGACCCCAGCCACATGGTACGCGATGTTGTAGAAATGTAATAAACGCTTCCTTGAATTGAAGTCTTGATTCTGTTATTCACTCCGAACACTGATCACTAATTACAACAATTGGATCAGCATGAAGTCCAGTTTTACGGCAAAAATGAACACATTTACTTTTAGTTGCAGAGATTTCGTGTTGATTCCTATCGCGCCAGGAAATGTTATTTACAGCAAATTGTAATTTTCGTTTAAGTATAGGAATACTTAGACCTTGACACAGGAAATCTGTAAATCACCCACATATAATGAACCATAAAAAGGGGGAAGTTTATTAAATATTGATTATATGGAGGTTAAAAATCATAACACTTAAAATGCTGCCCTGAGGTGATTTCGTCTGACGAAGGCATTACGAATCGCTGATTCGAGATATATAATATTATCTAGAGTAGTTCTGCCTTTAAGAAAAAACTTTGAAGTGGAGGGATACATTTATTTTTCTTTATCAAATAAACAAGACGCCTATTGACCATACATTCCAGTGTTTTACCGAAGCAACTCGTTAGTGTAATGGGTCGGTAACGTAAAGGGTGAAAACAAGACGAGTAACAACGAGAAAACAAGGGATATTAAACAAGTTGAGTAAGTTATTAAGAGAATCAGTACGTAAGTGACATTTTGTAGCTAGTTTCATCTAGACCAGGACTAGATTGTTAAGTTTGAGATAGAGCTATTCTCTCTTAATTCTAATATATGGTATTCACTGTTATACAGAAGGAAACTTCTATCTTCAAGTTTTATAGGATTTTCAGAATGTTTATTAACTTGGAGAAAGTTTGTATTGTAGAATTCAGACCTCGAAACTTTAGAAAATATTCAGCAAATTTTCTGCAAAACCATTGGCAGAAGAATGTTTAGCAGTACTGGTTATCAGGATAGGTGTAGAAGAATCCTGATAGATCCCATTCTCTGCCTTTATTTTCATCCATAAGTTGTATATTGGATGTAGATATTGAAGTTACATAACGGAACCATGATTCTTTCTGGATTTGGCATCTTCTTTTAGAAGAAAATTCTTTGGCCTTTTGAAAGCAAGAAGATTCTCTATGGTTGGATATCGTTGCAATATGAACCATAACTTTTGTTTTTATATGCTAAGCGACAGGGATTATTCCACCAGGATTTAATATGTTTTGGTTTTAAAGAAAATTTTGGAATAGCTGTATTAACAACACAAATAATTGATTTTGTGACCTCCCTAACAGCTTCATCAATACCTTCAATCTTGACCATTGTTTCAGTAATAGCTAATTTTGTGAATAAATTCCAACTTGCCCGACTGTAGCTATATCTAGGTAGTCTTAGTACCATTCTGTTAAATCCACTCTGGTGCATGGAAAGAGGAAAATGGTCACTGTTATGAAGATCATTTCTTACACTCAATGATGGCAGAATTCAAGGAGATAGTATTTGTATTAATACTTCCCCACAGGTTAGTGTGTTGTATATTGAAATCGCCAACCGGTAAAAAGGCGCGGTTAACTAATCAACTAAATCATTAAGATTTTCTAGATGAATATAGTCACGGAGGAAGATTAATGCAACAAACTGTTATAAATGGGGTTGCATGCATTCATATAGCCACTGATTCGAAGTTGGTATTTAAAGGATGTACAACAGCAGGGTATTTCTGTGATGAAAATATGCACACTCCTCCAGACCTTTTTTGGCGTTTTCTTTACAGACTTTTCTGTAACAATAATAAACTTGTATCTGTATAGAATTCAGAATGTTTCAGAAATGTTTCTTGAAGACAGATACAGGATTTTGGGAGGATATTATACGTTTGACGTTCTCATAATGAGAACGAATGTCAAAAATCTCCAGAAGATAAAAGTACTTATTCTTTAATTTGTAAGCCTCTTTTTATGGGGTTGGGTAGCTAAATTTTAGATAACGTCTCACTGAAGTTTGTCCTTTTTCAAAAGATGCAAAGAAATTGCATCTGATTGAAGAGAAAAGAAAGATTTTTTTATTTGCCAAAGAGGACTTTTTTTAGGGCTTTCTTTAGCCTCTTTTAATTTCAAAGCCTTAAAAGCTTTGGACTTCGTAGAAGATTTTATGTTTTATATTTTCTATAAGATGAGACTGTCAGATTTTTCAAAAATCACAGGAAATTCAATTGGAGGAAAAGTTACATTTTCTGTTTGTGTGGCAACAGTTAATCAGACCTTTTTAATTGCATTAGCATAAGTAATTCCTACAGATGGAGTTCTATCTGTTACGATACGTCTGGCCTCTGGATAGGAAATGATATTCTTAATTTTCACGGTTGTTATCTCTTTTTCTGAGTTTCATGTTGGACATAAATGAGAATAAGATGAGTGATCACCTTTACAATTAACAGATTTCTGTTTTATTTGACAATTTGAATTCTCCTTCTCAACTTCAACACAACGAACACATGTAATATTTCCTCTGCAAGACACTTTGGTATGGCCGAAACTCTGTCACTGGAAGCATAACAATAGGTTGGGAATATATGGTCGCACAGATAGGGACATCTAAGCAACTTTGATAGTTTCAGGTAATTTAGGAGTATGAAAAGTAAAAATTAAACGTTTGGTGTTGATAAATTTATCATCCCTCTTAATCTTAATTCGCTTGACATTGCATACCTGTTGATTCTGTAGATTTTGGACTATTTCTTCTTCCGGGACATTTGAAAGATCAGCAACTGAGATAACGACGTAAGAGAAATTAAGGTGACCATGGGGTATGTCAACGATGTCCAAATAGACTATTTTTTGCATGCCTTTAATGCATACGCTTTGACTAACAGATGATGTTTCAATGAGTAGATCACCGGAACGTTATTTTCCGAAGGATTTAACTGTACCAAGATAACCAGATATAACTTTATCAAGAAGAAAGGGAGACACATTAAAAAAAGGAACCTTATTTTAATATTATAATGAAAAATTTAGTATCAGCAAAATCAATATGTTGCTCGCGAGAGAAAAAAGATACTTCCATAAGAAACTGATATTTGAGGCCTGATGGCATTACTCACACTGGAGCCCTATAACAGGATGCAGATAACAGCAACAATGCTAATCAGTTATTTGCTTTCAATACAAAACTGATGTGCATACTACCTTTTACGAGTCATTGAGTTTATGCAAGATCGCTAGATCCATTTGAGCCGATTGATGTGAAGAGGACTGCTATGCACCTCGCGTTTATCTGAAGCAGAGATCAAAGTAATATGTTCGTCTCTGGGGGCTTCAATTACCCTCTTTTCCATGGACATGGGTCTCCACCCAAGGCAAACACGTGGGTGATTTAACCCTCAAGATCCCCAGCAATAGAGCGGCAACAGCTACTCAAAGGCTCCCTCGACATTATAAGAGGCAATCACAGTGAGGAATAAAAAGGAGGGAAAAGCAGAAGAGAGAAGAAAAGAAAGAGTACAGATCACTGGGGTACCCGGATAGCGAGACCCGTGTTTACTTAAAGTAGAACCTTTGAGGGGATCAAGTGCGGAAGGAAAATAACAGATAATCTAATTTGCAGAAAAATCCAAGGTGCAACTAATGACAAAAATCTTGCGATTTTCTCTACTGCTGATTGATTGCAAAGACATGTTTTCTTTCATTACTGATATGAAGGATACTTTAAAAGAATCTCTGATTCTCTAAATGAATCTCATGCATGAATTTAAATAAATATCTATAAAAATCTCTAAATGTGTCTTTAAAAGTAAATTTTTCATATTTTTCCATATTTAACCCTTTAAGCGTGTAGCGTTGACGCTTAAAGGGTTAAATTAAGTAGTGTAATAATGACAAATAAACACTCCGATGACGAGGTGAGTTCGTCAAGCACGCTTAAAGGGTTAAGTGGTTTCATGCTGCATTTCATAAGATCAGCAAAGTGAAGCATCATTTGACGTGAACTGTGAGTAGGAGCATTCTCCATCTCTTGGTTACTGGGGCTCCAAGAACTGAGGACGTATCTAATTTGTGAAGTTTAAAGCTTTCCTTCTTATAAAGGAGGATGCCAGCTTGAAAGTCCACTCAATTACCTCACCGTTGATCAAAAATGACGAGGTGCTTGGTGAAAAGTGAGTATTCCAAAGCCGTTTAGACTAAGGTAAAGTTCGGGGCTCGCCTGCACTACTCTGAACATGTAACATTATTGGACAACATTAAAAAAAATTTATATTCTCTCAATAATTTCACGAACCAGACTTAATAGACAATATTACTCTAGTTTTTTTTTTTTTTAGTCTAATTCTTATTTCAGACAATTTTAGTCTCATAAATTGAATCCCAAGATTAAACAATATTTTAACTAATAACTCTAGAATCATAGCACTTTAGTAAATGTGCTCAAAGATTGAAAGCAATTTAATAATGTTAAGTTGTACTTAATTGTAATATTTCTAAATCCTTGATAGCATAAAAATTACTGTTCATTGCTAAAGCTAATTCTTAATTGATGACTTTTTCTCAAAACACGCTTATACAATTTTTTATCATTAATAATTTTTAGGAACATTATTTTCAATGTAATTTCTTTTTTATCATAGACGATAGAGAAATTATTTACGTCAATTTTTCATTTTGTGGCCTGGTTGGTTAAGGCATTGTCTGTCAGACGGAAGTGACGGACGAATATAAAAAGCACATTTAATATGTAGGAAAATGCAAGAAAAACTAATTTAGTTTGGCTTCTAAAATGAAAGATCGTTATATTTAAACTAGTTATAAATTAAATTAAATCCAGTACAATCTCGCTGAAAATCTTGCTCCAACTAATGAAATTGCCAGCTAGCAGAACATTGCTTATACTTTTACCAAACCTGTAGCTAATTTATACTGGATTATGGGATCATTTTCCATATTAATTGAAATGGGATGTCGTATTTTGATACTTAAAATTTGTATCATAAAAATATGTAGTATATTTTAAGTGTGAAATTTAAAAAACAGTGAGAGAAACTTAAAACTTACGCGGATTTTCTTGCCTGATATCCTCTTCATAATCTTGTATTATCCAAGGATCACCGGCATCTAAAAATTTAAAACCCTGTGCTTATTATCAATACATTCTAATTTCATACAGCATCAGAAAAGTTCTGATTTTATTTTGTCAATCACAAAAATTCAGAATATAGAAGCAATAGAATTTAAATACATCAAATATGTCTCTAATAAAAAACTTAGAAAAATGAATATTTACCGACTTCATAACTCTACAGCGAGAATTGAAATTATTTTGTCTTAGCAAATCTAATATATGGAGTAGTAATATAAAATAGTTTATTCACATTAAGGATTTGCTTATCGCTATTCTGTTAATTCTTGCACATCTGACTTTGAACAAATGCGTTCAAAAGAATTACCAACAGTCGATTAAACAGATGGATAACAAACTAAAAAAGTGAATTGAAGATAAGGCACGTAGTAGTAACTGTTACAATTTTAATTTTGGAATTACACATACTACTCTTCATGACACGCACTAACAGCAGAATTTAGATCACAACTAGATCCAAGTTCTTCACATAAACAGAAAATTTTCTCAAAAACTCGCGTCTTAATAAGCTAATTAAAAAATTTTAGTGTTTTAACCGAAGTCTTAAAATTAATATTCGAAGCAGGAAAAACAAGCATTTCTACAAAACATTGAAAATTTTGTTGAATACTATGAATTCCATGTGAATAGATTTTATATTTTTATGTAATTATAATTGAACCAAATTCCTAAAAATGGATTGACACTTCACTGATATCTTTGACGCACAACAGTCAATACGAATGTAATCGAACCAGCAAAATGCTGGTGAGAGGCTGATCATTCAACTATTAACTCAGCAAACAGATGGAAATTGAATGCACTAGCGAATGAAATTAGTGTTTATTATTTAGCCCGCATTTCGGAAAGTTTCTGTGAAAAACTTCAATGTCTAAATACATAAAATTGAAACAAATTCAAAACATTTCTGTATAGATTTACTTATATTTATCAAGAAAGCTACCTATTATCAGTATTTATACTTTTTTATACTAAAAACCCTGGCATCTAGAGAACCTTAATCTTTACGGATGTAATTTTTAAAAATTACTCTTATTTACATAGATGTTATTTTGATAACCACCTG
>JAPDSC010076407.1:17310-76906 GCA_026290005.1 Latrodectus geometricus | reverse complement strand
AAGAATATTCACATCAATTTTTTTAGATGAGCGTAATTTTCCTCATTATAAAAATAATCTCGAAAGTTATTTTATATTGTAGTAGACCTCGCGCTTCTATAAAAATCGTTGTGGCACAGTATAACCGAATACGTATGCTTATTAAAATTTTTTCGAATCCAGATATCAATGTAGTAAATTTTATTCAATGAAGCAAAACTCCTAATTAATCCTAATTATAGAGATTAGAAACCATTATAAAGACTTAAAAACTCAGTTGAATTTTGTTGGAATATATATTAATTATTGGAATGCATATAATATATAAAAATTTTTGGAATTCATATAATGTATAAATATAAATTATGTGTGCATATATATATATTATATATATATATATATATAGTTTTATATGGGAACATATACATAATTTTATATAGGAGTGAAAATTTAATAATGCATATCGGAATTAATATGTTACTACCATACCCATAATCCAGAATTTTAGATACTTTTATATGAGGAATATTTTTATATGTTAATCTTTTTAGTCATTCATATTTTGAATGAATCATTTATACACTATCTTACTTATAATATAGAATTCAATCATTTTATAAAATTAAATGCACGCATAAAAAAAAAAAAAAAAAAAAAAAAAAAAAAAAAAAAATTTATTTCAATCTTAATTCTTTTGCGTTCTTCGAATATAATAGAAATTATGAAACTGATTAATGAGACGAATAGTTTTGTAACTCTTGTATGTTTAATTTGATTTTCTCTCAATTATTTTAAATGTTTGCTGAATATTTTATGCAAAATGTCATCTGAAATTTTTTCTATATATTAAAATATGTTTGTTGAATAAATACATACACTCTTTGATAATCTTAAAATATTATATTTAAGTGTATAATAACTCTCTCTCTCATAATGTTCATTAAAAATGGATAAATCATTTAATTTTTCGACGTTCAGAATTTAACTACAGATTTTAATCATTTTCTCGAAATAGAGGATAGTTATTTGTCTGCCTTAACTTGTTAATTTTTTATATAAGTGTCTCATAAAAATATTGAACACTTCAGAAATTTATCGAAAGAATTTTATTAATAGACGTAAAAGTTTATAAAATATATCCAATGATTATTTTTTTACAGTTTTAGTTTGATTCCAAGCGGGAACTAATATAAATTTAATTGGTTCAATTTTATGAGAAAAATGAAAATGTAAATAAGCAAGGAAAGAATCTCTTAAATTTTTTTAACAATTAAAAATTTCTGGAAACAAAAATACTTTGAAACAAATTCATCAATGGAATTATTTTCTGAAATAATTTTATTGTTTTTACATCAAAGTAGCATTAAGTATATCGTGTGTTTCATACCTGAATGTAAGAAATTATTAACTTCTTAAAAACTGTTTCGGAATATTTATTATAAAATATTAAATACTGCTTTAAAATTAAGTATTTTTTATATGTACTGATTATTTTGTATGGCGTAAGTTAAGCAAACTATTCGGATTCACAGAAAAAATTCTGGAGTTAATTGTGCGATTAAAAAGTTTTAGAGAATTACTTGGATTAACTGAATTACTTGGATATTTAAATTGAGTTTTTGAGATTGAAACAAGAGAAATTCAAACTTTCTTTTGCAAAATGAATAATAAATAATCATGTAGCATTAAAATATGTTCTTAATTAGGTGAGAGAAAATTTGATACACTCTTATTCAATTCGCTTATTGTAATATCTATGCAACTAATTCTTATTCTTTGTGTCCATCTAAATTTTATGGTTGAATTGAGAACGGAAGCATGAAAGGGAATGGAATTTGTATCAGGATGTTGGCCTGGGCTAAAATAAAACAGGCTAAGTTTCACTGCGTTTTGATTATAGCGTTTTAAATAATTTAAAACGTAACTAAAACAGTGGTGTGAATTCACGGTAAAGTTGCTTGTACCGGGACTTTACCTGCTTCAAAAAGGAGTATGTGCTTCCTCCCCTTTTGAAATTGTTATCTATCCGAAACCGCAAGGAATGTAGAAAAATATATATGATATAGGACTTTCTTTCTTTTCGAAATTTTGATAGTGTAATTAAAAAAAATAACGACATATAATATTTATTTTATTTATTTATTTTTTTGCCATCTGCATTAAATGTGTTTCCAAACCTCCTAAAACGTCACCGATCGAAAATACACTAGAGCACTGTTGAAACGAATTATATAGTAATAATTGATTACTATATAATTCCTTCAATACATAGAATTATATAGTAGTGAGGAATTATATAGCAATATTTGATAACTTTGTTTCTGAAAAAATTTTTCAACTTTACCCACCTCATTGGATTTGTTAATTAATTTATGTGCAAAATCGTATATTAAGGTGGAAAAACAGCGTTTTAAGCAAAGCTAAGTAAATATAATAAATATCACTAAATCCCTCCGAAAGCTAAGTACACGTTCTTCCCAAAATCCAACGGTCTCGCTAGTTTTACAACATAGATAAATAAAAAAAAAAAAAACGATATTTCATAAAATCTCGCTTGAATTAAATGAAGTTAATGTATACATCAGCGTTAGAATTAGGAACATTTGTATTCTTTAATTATATAATAGGTTATTAGCGTACGTTATTAAAGCATTTTTAAAAGTATATTAAAACAAATTTTTCTAATTAACTCCGTCATAGCTGTAATTTTTCTAATTAATTCCGTCGTAACATAAATTTTTAAAAATTCAACCCAACTATTCAATCTGGCCCTGATTCCATAAATTTGAACATTTGTTGTACGACGAGCCTACTCAACGCTTATGCATTTAAAGTTAAATTTTTAATTATGCAATCAATTAATTATGCCCATCATATATATAGATGACATTTTCATCTATATAAATGATGGGATATTTACATGATATGATTTGTAAATATAGATTTGTAAATAAAAAACATTTATTTACAAATATTTTTTATTGCTATTTGCAAATGAGTAGGAAATGTGTGAAAATGATTGAAAATATTGTCAGTAGTATTCATAATCGAAGATACTGTAATTGTAATCCCAGATAAACAGATTATGCAAAATGAAGATGGTGGGTGTGGTGCGATCTCACAGACGTAGACTGTTTAGATCATGATAGATACTAATTTGTTGAATCTTTTTTATTCGAGTAGTCAAGTATAAGAATTTGTAATTCTTACTTAATGATTAGTTTGTAGTTATTATTCTTCTTAGAAAAATTCTTCTTTTTCGTCCATTTAATATAGTATTAGGATTTTCTCTATATATGAATATTACGTATGGTGGTTGTTTTTAGTGGAAAAATGAAAAGACATTGGAGAACATAAACTAATATTTTAAAAATTGGCATCTATTTATTTTTTAATTATACACATTTTCATCTATACAACTTAAGATTTAGTGCCGCCCAACCTGTCTAGTGGTTAGCGTAACTGACTACGGATGGGGCGGATCTGGGTTCGAATCCCGGCTCGGACATGGATGTACTTTCTCTCTCTGTGTGTCTCTTGTCCTTTTCTCAGATGATAGATGAATGTGACCCGCCCTATAAACGGGGCTTATGGTGGTGTGGCGTGCGCGATGCTACTCGTACCTTGGTTCACAGGTGCCCACCGGGTAACGATAAAATGAGTAGCAGTTTCCGGCCTTGTTGCGGCTAATGTACTTACTTGCTCAAGGGTGCCCACCATTAGAAATAAAAAAAAAACTTCAGATTTAGTTGAAATTTTGGAAGGAGCTGTTCACGGTGGCGTGTCTCTCGAGCGACATTCCCATGCCGCTAATTGTTTAGGAAACTATTTTTCTCAAATTCAGAGTTTATGTGGTCTTCCTCACGGAAATTATAGTATTGTGAATTCATTTTCCTAATTTTTTTAAAAAATACAATTTAAACACATAAAAAGAGAAAGAGAGAGAATTTCCTCATAAAATGTTATATTTATGTTACATTTATTATAGTAAAGAATTATTAAATGAAATTGTCCAGCATCCATTTGTATTTTCTGAGATACTGTATATTAAATCAGTGCACCATTTAATACTGGTATTAATAAACAAAAGATAAGGTATACAATTCGTCATTGCAAATTTTAAGTTAAGTTGAGATGCTTATGATTAATTTCCATACTTCTTTTTTTTGTATTTAAATTTTAGATCATTATTTCATTTATGAAATATCAAAGAATAAACCAGATCATGCTTAAAAAATAGCGCATGGAATGACATTAGCGAAGGAATAATTAATTTTCATTAAAATAATATTTTACTTGATACATATTTAAGAAATTTTCATAATTTTTAAACGTATTTCAATAAAAATATGTCTTTTATTTTTAACTATGCGTTTACTCTATTATACACATATTCAAATCACCAAATAAGCTGGTTTTATACAATAGTATTTATATAAATTCTATATAATTATATACCTTTAAAATATTATCCGTTTACTCTCTTTCTGTAAAGAATTTTCTGAAAAATAATACATAAATTGCAATCTAATTTTAAGAAAAGAAACGAATATGCGAAATTCAAAATAGTATCCCGATTCAATTTCTAATAAACTCTTTATTAATACTATCATTTTCTAAACTTGTGGAAATTTTGTACTGATTAACATTTATGCAAACAATTTAGTTTGATTAAATAAATATTATCACATATTTCAAATTGTTTTATATATTTAACATTTCGATATTCTACTAAATTTAAAATAATTGAGAATTTTCACTTAAATAGTGAATTAAACGTTTATAAATTTTTTTTCTCTAATTTACAATTCAAAGTACTTATATAGGAAAAATTTGATAAAATGTCCATTTGAGACAATCTGAAATTTTTAATAGTATATATCATTTAATATCATATATATCATTTAAATTTAAAAAAATCAAACTTTAAAAAATTTATATTAAATATTAAAATTTTTCAAAAAACTTTGAAGTAAAGCTTGTGTTTGCTTTTTTAGAGGAAATTCAACTATCAAAGGAAAAAATCAGTATCTACAGTTTTAAATTTTCCATATTTTAAAAAAATTTAAGATTTTTAGATTTAAGTTCTTAACATCGTGATTTTTGAATGAAACGAAATTTAAAAACTATGAAATTAGGCATATAGGTATGCAAATCCTCAAATTTTAAAAAATATTTAAATTTTTAAAGTTTAGGCAGTGGTTTTTTTATTTTTATTTTTTAAAAAAGTTTTATATATAATGCAAAAAGTTAAGCAAGACTTTATTGGTGAATTATTATTTCAGTACATGCATAATTTTGTATATACAATATTCTTAATTGAATTTTTAATCAGCATTTTATTTAATATCAATATCATAAGACATTGATTTTTTATAACCTGCAATTTTTAATACGAATTAAATTAAACACAAAAAAGAAGTTATTTTAATAATTCCACCCAAACTTGAATTTATTAAAAGGTATAATTTACTGAAATATTCACGAAATTTCGAATTATATATTAATTTCACATTTCATCCATATGTGAACTTATAAAATTTACATAAAATAAAACTTATTAAAAATAATGTCAAAAACTATTAGCTATGAATAGAATCTAATCTTTTATTAAAAGTTCAGTAAAATAATATGTGAATGAAAAAGATTATTGCATAGATTATTCTGTAAAATTAATGATATCTCTAAAATTTCTCACGTCTGCCAAAATTTGACACAATTAAGCATACTGTTGGCTAACAAATAAGTAATCAATATTAATAAAGTAATCATTAAACAAAGTAATCAATTCTACATATGCATCAATCGATTGTTTCCAAGTTCCGTACTTCCAAAAATTGATGACTTGGAGATCTAAACCTTAATGAAAGACATGAAATGATAAGATAACGGGAATTAATGTATTTTGAATGCACGTGGACTGGAATTAATTAATAATTTATGCACAGGAAAAAAAAAGATGTGCTTCTGTGCATTCTCAATAAGTTCATTGTTAACAAAGTTAAGGCAGAATTTTTTAAGTCTTATCTTTGATGATGAAACTGGTTTGTTGACTTTCATGACTTGACTGTTAATTTACCAATGAATACCCAAGAGAAAAATGTCTCCTTTTCTGCTCCTTGGGATTTTTATATTTCGTAAGATTATCAAGCATTCCTAAGAATTCTTATCCTTGAATTTTATATCTTGCCTCAGTTACTGATAAACGTTTTTCTGATCTTAATATATTAAAACAAATTTTGTTTGGGTTTTAACATGATTTTCAATAGAATGATAACAATCTTTGAATTCTAAAGATTTCCATTTTATTGACTGAATTCATTTATGTCGTAAAGTGAAAACGTCCTTGAAGCATTCAACTCAATGTAATTTATGTTCATTTTTTTGTTCTTTAACCATTCAATCTTATTGGTGAATATTATTATTGTAATTAAAATATGTAATATATTCTCTCTTCTCCTCTGATTTTTTTCTCTCCACTATTTAATAAACAGTATCGAATAAAGGTTAGTAAATCCTTAAAAAAGGATGTCCAACGAGAAAAAATAACATTGGCGTATTTGCTGATTTCAATGCTCTTCGAAATTCAAATTCTTAAATCACATGATACTACCCATTACATAAATTATTATTAGCCATTTTTATAGTTACACATTGTTATTAGAGACTACATAATTAGTATTAATTGCTTTTAATTATACTTTATTTTTCTATAATCTGTACAATAAGTAAATGATAAATGTATTTCATATTAATATTTATAATATATACTTTTTACATAAATTAATGATATTTAAATTAATTTAAAAAACGCTGCTAAAGACAATTTTGAAAAAAGTACAAGAGTCGTTTAGGAAATTACATATTTTCTTTGAAGAAATACTGAATTAATTTTCAGTTAAGTAACAATATTTACTTATTTAAAGTTTGCATCATTATTTTAGTAAAACTACAATTGTTTATATAAAACACAATAAAAATACTTATCTGAAAAAAAGTGTTCTTGTGTCTTCCATTATACTTCTGAAAAGGTTACATGATATATTTATAATTTATTGTAACATTTTAAAAATTATAATTATATTGATTTAAATAATTCTGATGTTAATAGATTTTTTTCTTCTTTTTTTTAGCATCTTTTAATACAAATAAAATATTAAAATATCAGGTGAATTTAAATTTTACAATAAAAAAAATAATTGTAGGTTACAGAATAGGATTGGTTAAGAGTGATAAATTCAAATAAAAAAAAAAGATTCCAAGCTATTTTAATAAAGCAATTTTTATTATTTTAATGAAAGGAACAGAATAAATTTTTATAGTTATTTTAATAAAACTATTTCAGATTAATGAATTTATAAAATAATTATTTTAATAAAATTAAATCAACGTATTATTTTAACCTAAGGAACAAATTAAATTTTGTAACCCTGCTTACCAATTCAAAAATTTTAACCCAATCAATTCTAAGATTTTTATTTACAGTTCTTAGTACTCCCAAATGAAAGATAAAAGAGAATAAAACAAATATTGCTTGGAATTCAAAATGGACATCGCGCGATCTAATTTAAAGTTACTAAGTTTTTATAAAATTACAATACATTGAACCTGATACCTGATTTAATTAACAGGAAAATTAACGTAAATTTTCCTCTTGCATTACGGAAAAAGTTACTCACAGATTATTAATATCAATTTTTATAAATGAAGATAAAAGAAAAAATATATAAATCACGAGATATTAAATTTTTCTTTTCCTTTTCTTGCCTACGAATACAGATAGATAAAAATATGCTCTTATGTCTTCTGAAATGCTTCCAAATTTTTATTTAAAACATTGTTAAAAAAGGAAAAGAAAAATAATTTAAATAAATAAATGCTCGTATGATTATTACCGTATAATAAATAACTTGTAAATTTACCCAAGCTCAAAAATTTTTTGAAAATGAAAATTTTTCGGCTTATATACCTATTTTTCATTTATTTACAGTATAGCCGCCTAATTTATTTTCATATATACTGATTTTTTTAATATTGCAGCAAAACAAATGTAAAATGATTGAATGTGTTCCAATCGGAATCCTTTACTTATTTCCTCTAAGGAGGACACAGCTGTTTCGCATTAGTGTCGTTCAATTTCACCTTGAAAGCGAAGAAAGTTGAGATTAACTGTGAACTGAAATACATCCCCATCTACTACTACTATTCGAAGGATAATAACAGATATTTGAGAATAAAAAAGAACTGTTATATCTAAACAAGAGCTTCATATCGCAGTAGATTAAATTACTTATAACAAAACTGACATTAACAGTTTGCGTAATATAAAAGGCAATTACAAATAATTCATCAAGTTTTTAGATGAATGTATTTCACAAGGTATTATATGCACAAAAAATGCTATTTTCAAATTTTTAAACACTAATTAAAAATATTCTACATATTCCCCTCGTCTTACATGCAAATATCTATGATGTAAATCAGATAGATTCATACATATTCTATCACGTCCTCGACAAGGCAGCAGTGATGCAGTAGAATCGGCAGGGGATGTTTGTATATATAAACATTGTATTTCACTTAGTCTCAAAGAAGGAAGTTCAAAAACGGTGTGAGGTCTCATGGGGAACCTGATAAGACACAAAATGCTTCCAATTAATTTGTCGTAATTTCGCATTGTCTGGTAAATCGAAATTCAAGAAAAATAAATAAATAAATAAATAATAATAATAATAAATAAATAAATAAAATAAATAAATAATAATAAAAACCAGTACGTAAAGTTGAAATCTGCATTTATATAAGCAAATGTATAAATATATATTGTTTGTTAGTTATTGGTACAGACCACTGGATATTATTTATTTAAATTTTTAAAACATCAAACCAGAATATGAATTTGTTGTCATCTCATACACAATATACACATTTCAAATTAAAAAACGGGATTTAAGATTAATTAACAGTGAAATATAATTCGAGACTTATATGTCAATACAATTAATTTTCTTCTTAAGAATCATAAAATTTAACAGTTTTCCTTCTAGTAAAATAGTTTGTTATAAAGTTCATTAATATTTTTATTATTCCTTTAAAGACTAATTTTTATTATTCCTTTAAAGTTCATTAATATTTTCATTATTTCTATAAGTATTCTTATAGTCTAAAATGAATCTTTTTTACAATATTACAGACGCTTGCTCATGATATATATTATATAAATAAGATTCTTATTTATACGCAATATCATGAGTAACCATAAGTATAAATTTAGATTTTTTCCGAAGATTTACTTGTTTTCAGACAGTTGCATTGAAAGACAACCTCAGTAATATATTCCGGGTATTAATTAATATTCGCCGCCCACATTTCAATTATAATTGATTTTTATCACTCAATCAAGTCTCTTTTAATTTTTGTATTTTATGTATCAAACCACGTACTTCCCATAAATTAAAAACATCTCCTTGAGATAATCTTGATTTCCATTCAATATGTATATAATTTTAATGAACATAAAGCCAATTCCTTCTATCTTCATTTCAGCAGTATCTTAATTTTTGACATTTTTAATATTGTTTAGCTCTTTTATAGCATATTACATAACATAGTGAACAGCATAGAAATAATACAAGCCTCTTTATGCTGGAAATACAACATTAAAACTAATATATAATTTTATAACCATAAATGATTTTGAAAGTTCTAATCTTATACTTCATTTATAAAATATTGTAGGCTTGAATCATTCTATAATATTTTATAAATGAAATTAAACAATAAGTTAAAATAATTAAGATTTTAAATATTATTATTGATTTATTTTTACTTTACTCTGAGAATATTAAAATTTATAGCATAAAATTTCAGTTACATTTATAAATTTAGAAAATATGAATGAAAAAAATGTATTTCTCAACTTATTGTTGCCTGTTTTCATTCATAAGGTAATACTGAAATGCTTTGTGCTGCAATCTGAAATTGAGCATCAGGTTCCGTCCGCATCGAAACTTTGTTTTTCGCAGAAGCCGTACGGATACTCGCTTTACGAAATACGAAAAGTGTTTGTGTAGAAGTACTGATTAAGCGGGAAGTCCCTTCCCCCATCGTAAAGATTGAGTCAATCATAAGAGGAAAAGCCATACTGTTCTCTAATTCTGTTTACCATTAAAAATTCAGGATGAAGCGATTCACAAAACCTTTATTCATAATTTTCATTCTTCATTCTTTTGGTTCTGCATATAATAACTTCAAAAAGTTTAGAATCTATAAGGAAAAAATGAATTGATATTTAATTGAATCCCAAATTTTGATTAAATGTCCTCTTTGATTTTATTTTAAATTGGAATTTGATACATTTTTCCATATTCATAAGCTAAAATGATCTATTGATCTATTTTGAGCAACGTGGACTCATATATATATATATATATATATATATATATATATATATATATATACTTAGTTACACACATATATATATATGTAACTAAGTTTTCACAACCACCAATTATTGAATATAAAGTTAACTGAGTCATTATAGTTTTGCTGTAAAAGAGAGAGCTACATTACTAAAATAGCCTTAAAAATGGTTTATTTAGATTACATTTTTTTTAATAATTTGTGCTGTTATATCAGATATTTGGACCAGCTCATCAAAATTTATCTTAATGTTGATTCAAAAGTCTGTATGAAATCACAAAATATTTTTTACACTCATATGTATTAAATATATTTTCATAGGAATTTTAGACAATTTTAGCACTTGTAAATTTTATTTCGTAAATTCATATTAAATCAATATTTAATCATTTCACCAATACCCCGTAGCAGTCATTAATTTCGAATATTTCGAGATTTCGAATTCTCTTCAAAATAGTTTAAAGGAATGATTTGCAAAAAAGAGAATATTTAGTAAAAAACATTAAATTATTTTAGCAATATTTAATTATTTAAAATTAAAGTGAGGATTAGTAAGTATAATGAATATTCCGTAAATGTTGAAAACATCCTGGAATTAAAAATTTAAATTTCTAAAATGGAAACTTTTGAAATGACATTGTAATAAAAATATATATATATATATATATAAGCAAAAGATAGTTTCTATTAACCCAAAAGATTAACGCTAAGGAAATTTCCAATCAAATTGATACAACTGAAAGATGAATGAATAAATAAAAAATTTAGTTATGAATCCTCATGAAATATTAATTATATAATAATTCAGTTGACCAATGAAATTAATCAAGTTAACTACTTAAATATGATCTCTCCAGAAATATACATTTATGGAATCTTAATTTTTTGTTTGACACTTTAGCCAAAAAATCCGTGTGATCAAAAAAGTAGATCGATGTAATTTCCTTCAATATAACTAAACATAACTTATCTCATATGGTATAATAAATTCATATAATCTGTAGAAGAACTATATTGTTATATTATCTTTTGTAATGAAAATTTTTATGAGGTTGGAATATTTTTCATGTAAAGATGTTTTGTTACTATTCCGAGAGAGAGGAGAGAATAAATTGCATAATAAAAGAGTTTTGAAGACTGTAAGAAAAAAGATTAAGAAGATACTACATAGAAAGAGACAATACTAAACACTGAAGAAAAAGAAATAGATTTATGCTCATTTGAATTTTTGATATTGACCAGAGACAGGATTTCTAAATCCAACAATGCACTCAAAATTATGTATGGAAAAATATGTAGACGCCAAATTTTAAAGTATAAAGATGCAAAATCAGTGTTTCCCAACGTATTTTTCATGATCTTTCTAACAAGTACATATCTTTTTACCCAATCTGCGATTTTTAATTCAAAATTAAATCTAGTTATACTTTTTTATATTGAAAACTTGTATTTTCTCTAATATTTTTAACAGAGAAGAAAACAGCATTAATCATTTAAAATAAATTAATAAATAATTATAAAATTAACTGGTTTTTATGTGCAATAAGAATCTGAAAATAAAGTTGTTTAAAATACAGAATTATTTACCCTTTACAAATACCATTCATGAGCATTTAAAAACAATAATGAAAACAAAGGCTCCTCTCAAGATTATTTTCGCTGAAACGAAAAATTGTTGTGATGCGTTCAGGAATACTAAGTTATGCGATTTTCTTCAGAATTAGCAAGTAATTATAGATAAGGATTTTTGGACTTAAAATTTTATAGTATTTTTTACTGGTATACATTTTTTGGTTGAAAAATACACCTTTGGAAAAGAAATTTAAAGAAAACAATAGTCAATATTTAAAAACAGTTTGAATTTAGGGAATTTAAAAAAGGATGTAAATTAATAGTTTTAAGCAACATATATTTTATATGCAAAAAAAAAAAAAAAAAAAAAAAGGAATGAAAATGCTAACTCAATTATCATAGCTCTTAACTGTCAATAAACACATAACGAGGAAATTTTTTTTAAGTATAAATTAAAAAAGGATAAGTTTTCTTTGAAGTAGAATATTTTTTTGTTTGTATTTAGGCAGCTCAAACTTCATTGCCTTATCGCCAACAAAATGTGAGCAGAATTTTTATCCTGTTAAAAAATGCAAAACTGAGGAAATTTTTATACTCCAAAAATATTTTTCTCTGCTCTGCAAAAAAATGAACTACACACTTTGACGTAACATAAATTAGTTAATTTCAGAATCCTCTATAAAGAAACATTTTACATTGGTTAAGAAAAATATTATAATTAGACATAAGAATATGATTCGCGAAAATGAAAGTTCTTTTCTATTTAAAACAAAACAATATTGTAAAATGTAAAAGGGATTAATATTAGAAAATAGAATTCCTTCCTTATTAATACATACTCAAGGGAATGAACGATTTAGACGTCGTTAATATAACTCTGCTTTATTTCTAAAATTAAATGAATTTCGAAAGGAATTCATTTCACAGTATTTTTGTTAGTTTTATAAAAAAAAAAAAAATTGCAATCTTCAACTGTTGAAGGAAACTCAATTTTTCATGCAGTAGTAAAATTTTGAGATACCTTTACGATTCAATGATGTCGAGATATTGAATCGCAATCACATTAACTGATATTTCGTTATCATTGAATTTATGATTGCAATATTTGAATAAGAGTTGATAACGTCTTATAAATCAATTGGAATAAATTTTCTAAACAATTTATTTGTATACTACTCTACAATAATGAACTTGCTTTTGTGGATTTGTATGAAATTCGTCTGTATATCGAATTTTATTGAAATTCAACTCGTATGTAGATTGCAACTGGGGAACATATTACCTGAAGTGGGAACGAATTTATGTGAGAACTATTACAAAAAGTAGAAAGGTACAATGACTTTGAAAGAGTAATAATTCGTTGTCCTGTTACTAAATGGATCTATTGGAGAGATTGCGTAAAAAATATTTTTAATGATGTCATAGAGAAAGAAAAAATTCTAATATTTTGAACACGAACTCCATACGGTGCTCGTTCCCTAAACTGACAGAAAGGGATGTCTTGAACCGGAGATTCATAAGAATCATTCGCAGTGATTCTTAACCCAGCAGCAGGGAATATGATATATTCCAATATTTTACAGAATTATGCTCCCAACATCTACGAATGTATTGCCGCACAAAAACAAGACATCAGTACTTTCAACAATGCAAACAATTTCTCTGCGAATTTGCAACGGCACACTTGGGCTGTAGATAATTGGAGAACTGTTTTGCGAATTGACTGTGGTGTCATTAAACTTTCCTCTAGTCCGATAGACAAGCTCGGATATAGCAAATGTAAGACGAACAACTTTTACAACAGAGTATCGTTCTAATTATCAAATTCGGCGGAGTGGTATTTAATTATTAATATTTAATTTAGGGATATTTTTCATGATAGAGCTGACGAACTTTGCTTATTATTCTTTTTAAATGATCGAACACGTCTATATAAACAATTTGTACGATCGTGCTCTGCCTCTCTCTGGCAACTCTATAGAATTGAGGAATGTACCTCCAGGAGGACAATGAGCTGTACCATGTTGTTGTCTGTCAAAGGATATTGATGTATAGCTTTCCTGGCTTGATGTATAACATTTTTTCCGCCAGAATGTTACAAATGAACTCACAACATTCTTGCTGCAGGAATGGTTGCAAATACTTATAATTATGCATTAAAACCTTGTTGGAATTATGCCTATAAAGCTTATCAGAATAACAGCATCATATAATGGACTATATTTTTATTATAACAAATATCTATTCTTTCCTTTAAAACCCGCCATGCTGTCCGGTATGTGTATATATGATTTTAAAATTTTCATTTACGACATATTTTATAAGCAAATAACATTGTTTGATAAAAAAAAAGTAAGTTATTAAATTACTTTACTTGAAATGGTCATAAATTTGATTAAACTATAATATAAAAATCCTAAGGATTGTGTATTTATTATATTGGTTAAAATTTCACCTTAGCGTACTATGTTCTAGCTCTGAAAAAGTTGATTGAGTCTTCATAAAAGGCTGAGTTCATAAATTTTCAAATCAGTATAGAATGAAATGAACATAAAAAAATTTAATTTAATTCATTAAAATTGTTTTTGGCTACTATTTCACGGTGATGAATATTCCAATCCGATTTCAATCACACTTGATGATGAAAGTTTAAAATTCATATCAAATGATTGTAATTTATGCAATTACAATTCTTTTAAGTATTCAGTAATAGTTCATTTTATGCAGGAAATTGCAATTTCTTTTATTTCATATCAATCTTTCTGCCCAAATGAAGGAGATTCATGTTACCTTCATTAGGACCTTTATAGTGTGATTAGTGTATATAAAAATATAAACATTAATTGCACAGTAAACAACCTACCATTTAGAAACTACTTCAAGTGTTTTGGACATCCACAGCAAATTCAGTACAAAAATGTGCATGTTATGTGTATTTTCATTTTCGTGAACGAAAATTAACTTATAGGCTGCTTAATGAATTTGTCAGAAAATGTTTTTAAAAAATGATAGGTCATGTAGAATGGGATTTATTCTTTTAGATTATAAGGAATTGGAATTTCTTTTCATAACTAACTTTAAATTAACTTTTAATTTTAACTTTTTTATATTGTTAAAATTTAATGGTGGTAAAATTTTGTTTCTTATTAAAATATACATGAATATACTATATTGTTTATTATCTTCTGCGTACTTTTACAAAGGCAAAAATTTAAAAGAAGCTAATCGTTTAGAAACCGAGGTGAAAAAATTCGCATATTTCGATTTTTTAACTTTGCTTATATATGGTTTTTTTATTATATTATAAGTTATTTATTATATTATAAATATATTATATTATGTTATAAGGTTTTTTAACTTTGCTTATGGTTAACAAAAATTTTTATTTTGTCATGAAAAAACTTTCATCTTTTCAATTTTTAACTATGTACTGCTGTTTGATTTTTATACATATAAAAACTATTCAAGTTTATCCAATAATTTCATAAGGTGTTTTAAATAAAGTGTTTTAAATTAGTATATTATAAAGTTAAACTAAAGCAATTGTGTGCATTTGCAATTAAACATTAATCATTTTTTAAGTATTTAAAGAAGCATACACGATATTATTTTAGCTTAATAGCTGAAATACGTTGTATAAGGCACTTGAAATTAAAAAAAAACAATCATTTCATACATGGGATCCATATGTACATATTACATAGGAGAAAACTTGGAAAATTCCAAGCTCTGACAAGCATTAATTCTGACTATGTAGAATCAGAAATGCAACGTCCTCTCCCATTGTTCAACTGTGGCTAGGATTGAACCAGAGACTTTCCATTCCAGTGAATGCTGTCATATTGCTAAGCTAAACATGATTTTACAAAACCGAATCAACCAAATTTTTTGGAGCTCTTAAAATTAAAAATCCATAATGATCGAAGTAAGCTTCCCATTATTATCATTTGTAGAATGCAAGAGATAACATAAAAGATAGTATTTACAAAAATTCATACTTCTTTTGAAATAGAAACGTTTCATACATTTTTGTAGAAAATTTCATTTTTTATTCTTCGATTACTCAACCATAGTAAATTTTTTATTTAAATATCAGTAAATTGTACTGCTTGAGACAGAATACAGTTTCATTAATTCCATGCGTTTATGTTAAAGTTTTATTTAATTATTAATAATTATATGAAATGAATTTTCAGATTTAGATTTTATTATATATTTCTATTAGACATTTAAATAATGTTGGCAATATTTAGCCTTTAAATGTCCGATAAAAGTATGTATATATATGAAGAATAAAATTATAAATAATTCAATTCATTGTTTTTAGGTTTATTAGAAACATAAATAATGCTTTACTAAAAAAAATCAGAAAATTTATATGAAATCATTTTTCCCTTCCTTATTTTACCATTTAATGTTTTCTTGATTTTTTATATTTTTATCACGAATATGAACTCTATAAATATATTGGCTATTATTTTAAATTTGAACTTTTCCGTTAAATACCAGTATTTTGCAGTAACTAAATCCGGTCCCGATAGCAGTTATAAAATTCATCCGGTTCCGAGACATAACATCCAATTTCATCAGACATTTTCTAAAAATATAAAAGGGAAACGTTAAGGGAAATTCTGCCACCATTAATGTCGGAAAAATAATTCTCTTGAACCAGATTTTCAAATAGGAAGTTAAAGGCGGCTATTTTAAGAGAAAAATATTCCTCAGATAGAGGCATTGATAATCGTTGAATCGGATAAGGAACACGAACACAGGCGACAGAATTATTATAGAAAGAGCGCAAAGAACAATACAAAGAACGGAGGGAAGAAATGGAGGGCGAGGGGTAGATGCTCAGAAAACAAACGCAAGCCGCCTACTCAATCAACATGACGCCTTGCTCAACCTTGTTTCCTGCTTTTTCCCTCGTTTTTTTATTTTTTTCGTCTGTCCCAAATTGAATTTGCCGCAACACTACCGCCATCTGCCGATACACCAAGAAATGTTACCTCAGATTTCGAAATTTACTATTTCGCGAAACAGAAAGAAAAATCTATTGACTATCGAAATCTTATCACTGGAAAAGGAATATTTGTTCACGCGAGTTCGTATTTTTGCAGGGAAAAAAAATTAGTATTAGATACAGTTTATCTTTTATTTTTTTTGTTTTCCTCCATTTATTTCCCTGAGCTAAGCGTTGATTAGGAAATTGAGAACTCGAAGATCTTCATTTGAAATTGCAAACTTTCTTACCAAATTATTTGTCATGCTTAATTTGAGAATATTACAAACACTGTTTTTATTTATCTTTCAGATTAATAATCGAGTTGTTGGCTGTAATTATAAGCTTGGAAAAGAAGGGAAAAATATGTTTTAGAATAGGGAAAATATGTAGGGATAAATATATAACTCGGGGGAAAGTATTTTTCAACAATTTTTTTCCGATCTGAATATGATTGGTTTACCTCAAGAGAGGAAAAATGGATATTGATGATATTAATAAAGATATTTTTTGTATTAGTACCACAAATAGATTATCTAAAATTAAACTTAAATTAATGTATATACAAAAAAGTATTATCATTACAAATAAGATATGTAGAAAGAAATTCGTAGCTAAAAATAACTCTTTAAGTTCTTATTTATAATAATTAAGCTATAAAATATTCGCATTGCATCCAATTTTACAAACTTGAGAAAAAGGGAAAATTAGGAATTAAAGTAGGGAAAATTTGTAGGGACAAATATTCAACTTGGGGAAGAGTTTTCCCTCAATTTTTCTATTCCGAATGCAATCGATTTCTCAGAGAAGAAAACTGGAAATAATGCTTTAGATAATATTTCCTCATGATGGAAATAATGCTATAGATAATATTTGTGCTATAAAACATATCAGTACTACATATTAACTATCCCAAATTTAAATGAACTGAAATCAATGCATAAATAAAAATCAATATAAATATTTGATATTAGAATGTACAAATATACGTTTATAGGAACTGAGAAAAATAACTGTTAAAGTCCTCATTTATAGACAATGCTAAAATTGGATAAAGTTTAAAGAAGTTTCGGAAGTGAAAAACGGGAGATAAAAAAATTGTTTATATTAAGGGGGAAATATTGTAAAATAAAATCAAAAATTTATTTCAAAGTTTCTCCTTAAATTGTTTTAAATATAATTTACTACAATTGTCTTACAAAATTATAGGGAAAATGTTTTTACGAAGTAAATATTTTACATTACGGAATAAAAGTTTAAATTTTTTTTTTAATTCTGAATAAATATTTTATGTTAAATAATCTAATTAAATTTTGTATGGTACATATTATAAAATTTATGTTATAAGCACACTTTTTACATTTTATAAATAAATTTAGATTTTCATACATATCTGATTTTTATTTTTTAAATTATTCTGTAAATGTATTTATAATATGTACAATGCACAAAATTAAAATACAAATTTGCTGTTTTTAAGCTAGTATAAATATATTAGAGAGAAACAGCTAATTATATAAAAATATTGTAATAGGAATAATAAAAAAATTTGATTCGTTTTTTTTCCCTTAAAATTCCTTATATTAGGAATGAGAAAAACGTACGATTAATTAATTTAAGTAAATTACTTGTAAAAAAGACCATTAAAAAATTTTTAATTTCGTTATTCTGGCATAAGATTATTTTCACCTTAAACATCAAAAAGGAAGATTTACATAGAACCATACTGCCAAATTTTTTAAATAATTTCAGAATGTGTTACTTTTTAAAATTATTTTGTGGTTTATTGTTATTTTACAACAATTTTCGGAAATCCAATACAAACATTTTACAATTAAAAAAAAATTTATAGTTTATTACTCTAAAAAATATGATGTAGCCGAAAAATATACAAAAGTGATTGAAGAAAAAGCTAAGTATAGATATTTCGTAATATTCATTCAAAAGTAAGTTTATCTATTATGCAGCTATACTTATAACGTACAAATTATGATTTTCATATACTCATTTTTATATTTTATTGGAGAAAAATGCACAGTAAACAATACATTCATATTTTTAATCGTTCAAATCAGAAAACTAAATTAAAAAAGAAGAAATTCAGAGTTAGTTTTGCTGCCGCTCATCGGTCTTTTTTGCACATAAGAGCTGGTTAGATTTGATACACAAGAGCCTGATGATTTTCAATGATAATCTCAAACTAACTCTCGAGTGTTTAGAGTTACTTTTAAGAGTATAATATTAGACAATACTTCCACAATCAATTCAACTATTATCAAACAATGAATGATGTGTGTTTCTTTTTTGCATACAATATCAGCATTCTCAGTTCGTTTTTCTATTTCTTGAACCAGTTCTTTGATGCCGCATAGTGGACAATTTAACGTTCGAAAGCCTTATAAGACATTTGATATCCAAACCATAAATTATCTTCCTGGAGGACTATTAAAAAGTAGTGGGCCGTATTCACATATAGAATATAATTCGATATTTACATATCGCAAAAGGAGAAGGCTGGAAAACTCTGAAGCATTCACCTTCATAGACGTGCACGTGTGTGTGCTGGCAGAAGTGCAATATCAATTCTTGTTAATCAACAGTAGCTGGGATCGAACCTGGGTTCTTATGCTTCGAAGAGCATTATCTTATTACTATGCCACAATGAACGCATCAGAATGGGTGCTTGAAAGTTTTCCAGGTTTCATGTAATTTATGATATATAAATATAACCCGATCTTTACGCATAATCCTTGCAAAAGGCAAACATGCAGAGTGCATTCCAAAGAATAGCACAGATTTCATTCGCATTTTCCGCATAGCTGAAATATCCGAAAATTAGTATCAACGCTAAATTATTTGCCAGAGTTTTATTAGAGAAATTCATATGTTTACTTCGTATTAAATACAAAATATGGTCCTATTAATAGTTCGTAATTTACTAGAAAAATCTCATAAATTTTTATGTGGATCAAATAAAATTAACTTGAGCTCGTTATGGCGGAGTGAAAGAAGATTTGTTCTCCAGAGTGGAAGATTTCGGAGTCAATCTTAACCAATCGGATTTAAGATAAATATTTCTTTGCCGAATTTTGAAGGTATATGTGTTGGGTTGGGGACGTGGAGTTTTCCAAATTTTCTTTTTTGAGAAGTCTATTATTTATGAAAACATCATCCCGGCAGGGAAAGTGATATGGATGGTGAAATGTTTAAATATTTTTAACTTTTTAATTAACTATACCGTATCAAAATAATTTTTATCACATTTTCTTACACAATATATTTCGTATTTTAATGAATGAATATTTTACTTCGTATTACGAGAGTGAAATATATAATATAACAAGCTCTTAAATAATAATTATTAATTGTAACTGGCGTGTAAATTTCTTTTGTAATTAATGTACTTACTTTGCTAAGTGAACTCTGCTATAATTTAAAGTTTAAAAAATTTTTACATTTTTAAGAGTTGTGTACATATCATTTATAAAAGTTGTGTAACTTTTGTAAATGGTATGTGCAAAAGCTTGTGTAACTTTTGTAAATGGTATGTACAAAAGCTGTGTAACTTTGGTAAATGGTATGTACAAAAGCTGTGTAACTTTTGTAAATGCGAATAAACAATTTTGTATCTAAAATGAGCATTATAAGTAGAAAGAGGGAAAGCATTAAATGCTGAATCATGCTTGATTGATAATAAGAGTGTTTTTATAATAAAGGTAAGTATGATATGTCATAAAAATCCCTGGAAACATGCGGATCTTTTGAGGAAATTTCAGAATAGTTTTTAACAGTCACGCTGCTAAACTATTAAAGTTTATCGAAAATGAAAGAAGATTTTTTTGTTATTTTTATATTCATTTTAATCGAAGCTATAAAAAATATGAATTATAATTTTATTTCTTTACATGAAATAAAATTATTTAATCCTGTAAGATATGAATAAAAAATATCAATTTATTTCTGCTTCATTATTTCTTAGCTACCGCTCTTTCAATCTCAAAAATGCGATGAAATATATAATGCGAATAGATTTTCTTGTGCCAAATGCTTTGAGTGAAATGGATTTTGATCCATGTTCTCCCATTTTATATTAAAATTTAGATATATTACATAAAATTATTAAGAATAATATGAAGGATTAATTTAATTAAAGGAAATATGGGTAAATGAAATTAGTTTACTCATCGTTGTTTCACAGATAACTGAATACTATTTGTAAATGCAATATTTTGTAGACCCTTAACAGGCTAACTTTTTACCTTTTTATAAGTCAAATGATACATACTTATATTAATTTATTTCAACATTTTTGTAATACATTACAGTGTAATAATTCTTCCACTAAAATTTACCATTCCTTATAAGTTTAATTTAAATAACTCTACACTTAAATTAATATACATAGAGATAATATAAGTTGTAATGTCTTTCAGTCAAAAAGGATGTTAATAAATTATAAAAACATTTGCTAATTTAAATTGCATCTAATTAATCTGCTAAGCGAATAGCAGCATCCTTTGTTAGCTTTCACTTAAAAAAAATGCTCTCTTTTTTTTGTTGGCAAATAAAATTTTAATGATATTCAATTTATAATCTCCTCTGAAAAGGATTTAATATTTTTAATTAAAACAATTGTATTAATTAAAAATATAAAACCCTTTTCTAATTTTTATTCTGTATTCTGTAAATGTGATTATTTGTCAGTTTTCATTTGATTAAGATTTTTTTATTATTTAATAACTTTCTTTTATTTTCAATTCTCTTAAATATCTAATATCTTTCATGCAGGTTTTGTATATTTCTTTAATTTTGAGGTTTAGATGTTTCGTAATCTTCTGAAGAAAAAAAGAACTATTTATATGAGTGAGATAATATTATTTAATAATATTTCTTTGTGTGTGTGTCTTGTAAACTCATCTTAGTTATCAATTCTATTTTCATAAAATAATAAAAACATAAAGACAACGAAACATAGTTTCACTTTTTAATATACATATTTTAGCTTTCTTTCTAATTATTTTCCAGAGGGAAATTCGAATAAAAGAACTCGTGAATGAAGAATATTGTTTTTTTCTTTCATTTATTAGTCTCTCGCTAAGTTATTGGAAACAATTTTATTAAATTACTGTACGCCATTTCAAATATTTAACCAAAAGCCTTTATCGTAAATTTGATAATTTTTACATTTTATTTTTCCTATTGTTAAAATTTTGAAATAGGTTCTTTCTCACATTTTTATTAATATATATAAAGAAAATAAAGAATACGTCATAATCATGAATAAATTAAATAAAATTTAAATTCATAAAAATGTTATGATGAAACTCTTAAAAATCAAGAAAATACAATATTCTCTCGCTTCCTATTGATTTTAAGCATGCCCACCTCTAACAAAGATACATCTTTATTAAATTAAATTCTTTCACTGACATTAAATAAATTTTAAATATTTCTCAGAACAATGCCTTTTCAGGAACTACGATAAAAATAGAAACATTATTAAATTAAATCATTCAATTTTAAGTGAGTTTAAATCCAAATGTGACATTTTTTTTTTCAATAGAAGAATTTTTTAATTTAAAAATCCTTTCCATTTAACGAAGAAAAAGTGGATTAATTTTATTTTATTGTATTCTTACATAAATTACAATTCTTTGATTCAGTACTACAATTTTTCCGGATTATTACCCCATTTGCAATTGATAATCATAAATGTATAAATTGAAAAATTATACACAAAATTAAGACGACCAGATAGATGCATGGTCAACACTTCATGGATACGATTTCAACTTGGGGTGTGGACACCTGTAGTGGCTTAAAATTTATTTTACATAAATTGAGGTCCTAGTCTCTTAATTAACTCTTTATTGCAAGAAAAATAACCGTTAAATTACCAAACAAAACTATCATAAAGTTAATAAACATCAATACTTAAGAGTATTAACATAATACAAGTCAACAAATACTTTTTAGACAGTATTTTTCTGTTGTTCCTTATCTAAATATTTACATAAACACATACTGCATATATATATACACATATATAATATATTATAATATATATATACAAAATCTCTCTATGAAATTACGGAAAGTCAGACAAGATACGTTATAAGTTAGAAAGATGTGGTATTTATTTTAAAGAATTTATACCCCATCTTTCTGTCTTAGATGAAAATATTATTAATGATACACATTTTCTTTTACTTGAATACATTAAAGAATGTTAAGGGCTTAACTGATGTTCTTAAAAATGAAAAAATTTACACAATGCACAACATATATTTAAAATAGAAATTACATATTTTTATTTTATAGAAAGTACATTTGTTGATTCTCTACATCCTTCGTGCTTATTCAGGAATTTTATGCATACCATCTTCCAAAAACATGCTTTATGGGGGGGGGGGGATGCACTTAAAATTTCTTACGGTTTCTTAGTTAAGTTTAAATCATCTGTCATCAAGAAATACTTATGCAGACATGAGCGAAGAAATCGTCGGTTGGTAATCTAGCGAACATTCCGGAAATACCTATATAAGTAGGGACTACTATTCCACCTGCAAAGCAGAACCAGCGTCATTAATCATGCTCGCATTACAGCGGGAACTATTTGACGGTTTCCATGCTAGGCTCCACCCCTCAAAGTTGCCTAAAAACAGCTTCTCCTAAATGCGTGCTGTATTTGTGTAAATAGTTGTTCGTTACACATAAAATTGGAAGAATTCATTGAAGATACGAAAAAATTCTTCGATCTTCAAGCATTGTGGATTCTTCTTCTACTATAACTAGGAGAATGTTAGGTTCTAATAAAGAAATTTAGAAATTAAATCTATTTACTAAATACAAATATATAAAATGATGTATTTATTAAATACATTACAAGGCTTTATTTTAATAAATCGTAAAATTTAGTAAAGCTTTTGTAACATTATTATCTTTTGTTACATAATTTTATTTTGTTGATATTATATTGTTGATATATGTATGTTTTATTTTGTTGATATTGTAAATTTTTCAATAAAATGAAAGTTTTCCATTTCTATGTGAGTGTACTTTAAATAATCTATAATTATCATTTTGCTTAAAAAAATATTCCCTTGTAAAAAATGAAATAAAAATCGTGTTGGATTAATGAATCAATACATGTTACTTTAAAAGTTAATGCTAAGAAATTTTTGGATTATGATTAATTAACTAATTATAAATTAAAAAAGAACTCTTAAAAATTTCCAAGTAATTCCGAGGAAACCAAAGCAATTCCAAATAATGTTAATATTCGCATGCAAATATTTTATGTTCTGAATGAAAATATTCAGCTTTTAAGTACTATGTTAACTTAAGCCATGCCTCTACTTTTCTTTTGAGCAAAACATGCAAAGATTGTTGATAATTAACGTTATCATCGTAACATCACTTGCGAAGCAGAAGTAATAATGCCATTTTGACATTGACAATACATTATACGTGGCCGAAGTGCTTTAGCAGAGCAGTAAGGGTTTGATCATTTCGTTGTTCATATGTTGCAAATCGTTATTCATCATTTGCGGGGTTTTGTAAATGCTTTAACACGTATGATTGTTGCAAGAACCACATTTGTGGAATGATGCTATTGAATTGTGAACAAATACATGCAAAATCAAATGATAGTATTATATATCCGAATGTCTTCAATAACATTATTATTAACTATATTCAGCACAACTCTTTTCTCAACACGATGAAATCTTATCATACCACAATTTTTTCCTATGCAACATGCCGTTTGATAAAGGCGAGTTCAAATTCAACCCAGATTTACACTGGCAAGTCGTCTGAATGGTGTCGTACCTAAATCACCAAGGTTACACTTACATATTGTTTGTTCAATGAAGAATTCTACCTCACTCTTTGACATGAAGAAGAACAAGTGTCCCCTATTCGATATTATCTTGCATGCGTATATTTTAGTGCTTCCCACAACTTGGTAGACTCGTAAGATTCCGATTTCTTAACATTTTCCCCAGTCATTTTGTGCAATGGAAATGGATGTTACGCTCTTAGTCTCTGCATGCACGTCTATCCGAGTGGATACTTGGAAGTTTTTCGGGTTTCTTCCCTTGTGACATTTAAATGCGGTCCACTATTTATGAAAAATTCTCCCAACAGAAAATTTATTCATTCGATATTAAAAATACATTATAATAGCAAGCTGTCGGTAACAGGGTCTCAAAAGATTATATTTTTCATAGCCTATTATTATAATAGCTGTATTGTCTTTTATAACAGGTCTTCCCTAATCACTCTCCCAGTCAAAAAAGTAATTTTTAACATCAGATTTCTTGATTAAAACCTTGGAACTCTTAAGATAATGGGTTTACCAAGGCTGCGCTGACTTTGGAATGGAAGATTCCAAGTTCGATTACAGTTTCGGTTCAACAATGGAAATTTTAAGTCATTGTTGCGCATCAGCTTTCAACATGCATATCTGTCAGTGGGTATCCTTAGATGTTTTCTGTGTTTTCTCTCTTGCAATGAGTGGAACACGACTTATTATCAATGAAAACTCCTTCCGAAAACCTATATGTGTGGGATATTCAAATGCCTTACAGCAGTCTTTCACTATTAAGTTGTTAGCTATGCTTGGTATCAAGCTTTAAATTATCACAACTATGTGTTACTTTTTGCGTTTATTAATAAAACTCTTATATTACGGGTTTTCATAAGTGAAACGATGTTTTTTAATTTATGAACGTTCATAGTTGAGGCACAAAACAATCGGTTAAATGCATATTTTAAAGTTGTAATATTAATCTAACACCGTTAGATTTTCAATTAAGAAATTTTGTAAGTATTTACATGGTTAATAAATTTCAGAATACGCCTACGCGAGTTTACTCCATATGAAGATAGGTTAAAAATGTTATTAATTGTTTTATCAACGATAAAATTAAAGAGCCATAAATAAAACTTAATTCTTCTTTCCCTTTTAATTCAAGTTGGTGATTTATTTCCTTTTAAACTGATAACATAAAAAAAACTACTTATTAAGTATTTATTAGAAGCCACTAGCTTGGAAAAAGTTTCTGCTAAAAGTCTACTTATATTTTTACATTTCTCTGATTTTTTAATACTTAATTAAATATACATAATTTTTTAACACTTAAGTTTAAGTAATTTGCACATTTATGGAATTTATTATAAAGAAATTTTCTTTCTCTGACAAGAATGGAATTTCTGAATGAAGAAAAGAAAAAGTTGATTTTTCCTACCAATTTCGTAAACAAGTTTAGTAAGTTCTCTAACATAAAATTATACTGCACAACCTATGTTTATTACTTATAAATAACCTCACAGGTGCTAATTCGTATTTTCAAGAGTTGCCCAGATGTTTTACGCTTCCTATAAAGACAAGCTTGTGAACAATAACGTCTAAAATGTAAATGGTTATATTTGGCGTAAAAACTTCACAGAAGTGAGTGAAAACAACTGCTCTTTAATATTGTAATCCTGCACTTCACTTTTCTTTTTTATAAAGCCGTAAGATTTGTGGGTGGAAAGATCGTTGGTTGGAGGTGGGTAGGAAGAGAAATCTCCCTCACCTACCCACCTCTGTTACCCTACCTGCACGATCGCCACGCGCTCGGCGAGGCTCGCTAGAGGAGCAAGACCCCTGAGGGCGACAGGTGGAACATCTGCCATTTGCTCCGCCCTCTCCCCTTCCGCTTTCCTGCACGCGTCCCCCCTTAAGGGTGCCCCCGACTAACGATTTCTTCCAGTGGCTTCCCCCTTCCCGCACATAACACTTTCCCTTCTGTGGCAGCACCTTTCCCTTCTCTTTGGCCTTGCACGGGCTGGGCTTTAATTAGATTTCGCCATCTAAGGCTATTATCTCCTGCGGTTTTCTTTCTCGCGTTCATTTTTTTTTATTTACTTCTTGGGAACCCTGATAAATGGGTGTGGGTCAGTAGGAACGGAAGTAAACATTTTGGAAAACGAGTAGTTCCTACCGAGTTTACCTTCATGCAAATCTCGCTGAGAAAATTGATGAGAAATTGATTTTTTTTTTTTTTTACTCAAAAGTGCATTTTACTGCTTGGTGCTTGCATATAAAATTCTCAGATCCTTCAATTACCATCTAATCCAGAAATTCTCTGTCACGATTTGATTTTTTTTTTCAACTCAAAATTTCAATCAAAATTAATCATTCCTTGGAGATTTTTTATATATTCCCATTAAAAGACATATAAATCGTCAGACAAATAAACATTATAATATAATTTCGCTTGATGTTATTTTACGTTAAAGCCATAATTTAAATATTATTTTGTTGAGGTTGACAAGACTGCATTGTGTTAATATTTATAAGAAAAAATGTTTAGCCTTTAACAAATAATTGATATTTATGATAAAATGGCTACACTAGACTTTCTCACTGCTAAAAGTCTCAGGAAACATCAATCAAGCATCCAACCGACTAAATCTTCAACAATATAAACAAAATATCGACCTCGTTACTTGACTGTGGTTCAACTTTATGAAGCCGGTGGTTCTGTCTGCTGAGTTGTTTTGTTTTACAGAAACAAGCAGTCGGAGAGGTACCATACAATGACTAATTATCATAAAAAAGCGAAATGTTTTATTTTTTGCATACCTTTTCAACGTTTTAAAAAATGATAATGAAACAGACTTTGGAGTCCCCCAAAAAGAAAATCCTTTGATTAGGCACAACTATTAATGTTTCATTTTTGTCGAAAAATTTGGAGTGATATATCCGATATAAATAATTTATCTCATTTTTTGTAAAGTAGTACTATATGAAACGATAAAAAAATGTGACAGTTGTAAACAAATATTTCTAGTTGGAAAATAAATTGAATGCATATTTTAAGGGATGAGGGAAACTGTAATCGTTAACAATATTTCAAAACATTTTTTTTTAAAATAATTCACTGTTAAAATATTCATGCCGAATTGCAGTTCGGATTATTAAAGCTAAGCTAAAATGTTATTCATCGTAAAAAGAAATTTTTGTAAAATCAGTTTTAATTGAGTTTGCTTTGTTGGTAGTTTTAATTGAATTTGCTTAAATTTAATGTTTGTATTAAAACGTGCCCTGATACAATAAAACCTATTCCTTAATCAAATAATAATATAAAAAAATAAATATAAAAAGATTAGAGAACGTAGATTCCGAGTTAATTAAAAAATTAATAATGAGAGATGTTTTGCTTTCCTCCGTATGCAATCATTTTGAATTATTTCATGTAATTTTTCCTGTCGCTGTCTTCTTTTAAGGTTTTTTCCCTTATAAATAGTAATTACTTACTTTTACTTTTGAATATTAAGTAAAAAAAAAAAATGCTCTAATAAACATATGTAAAAATCTTTTAATACCCAGTAAAGTTTCTTGTTTTAAAAAATCGCTGGTCATCATGAGTTAAATGAATAATTAAAATAATTGTGGAATAAAAGAGATTAGGAGCAAAGTGTATATTTAATAAACAATGGAAGCAATAATTAACTTATATATTGCAAAAATATTCTGTTTGACTTCAGTCAAAAGACTTTTAAAAATATTTATGCATGCCTATTCATAAAACAATTATATTTTAAAAATAATATTTGTTAAAAATTTAAACAGATTTCATTCAAAATTTTCTCCTCGGCTTATAGGATTGTAATTCTTTTCCATTAATAAAAATATTGTATATTCAAAGAAAAGCAAAATACTTTTAAATTTCGAAATCACTCTCATATATGACTTTAAGCGTTACTTTCTTTATAGCAACGAATATTTCAAAGGAAAAAAATGTCATTTTAAAGTTCTCAATGTAATAAAAGTCATAAAATACTGATTCCAATTATTTCTTATTTTAAAGAATACAAATGCATTGTTTTATTTAAATTTGTTGATATATTGATAGATTTGGTATTGTGATTGGGCAATCAACATATTTTAAACATATTTAAATACGTTTATAAATATAAAATTTAATTTTTTACAATTATAGCGTTTTCCAAATGAAGTTAATCCCACACGCGTTGTTTTAAGCACGGTGCCGTAGTGGTAACTTTTTGTTGTCCTCATTCACAGGTTCGAGGTTCGATACTCATCTCGGCAAAGTTGTCTCAGCCTTTCGTTCCTTCAGTGGATCGATGAAATTAATGCTAAGCATGGTTGGGAGCTAAACACTGGGAGTTTCATGTTAGGCTGATCACCTAACCTGCACAAGGAAAACAGATATTCCCACTGTAGGCCTAGGTCCCCACATAGGCTATGGTGTCATAATTCTTAGTTTATATGTTTTCATATTTTTATGAAAATATTTAATTTTAGAAATAATTACTGCAAAAAATGTGATGAAAATATTTCAGTTATATATATTTAAATTTTAAATTAGTATAATATATATATACAAAATTTAGATCATATTAAATAATTTAATTAAGAAAATGTGTGTGAACTTAACCTCTTAACAAATATTTTTCTATAACAATTGATTATTTATGTTACAAATTTTTTTTTCCTAAATAAAATATTTAAATAAATTACAATTACGTATCTTTTCAGAAATTTATCTTTGTAATAAATCCCATCAAGTTTAAGAAGTCCTAGTAAATCTACTTTTAAATATATAGCTTCAATGTAGCAAAAGTGATCCTAAATCTCCCTAAGAATATGTTACTAACAATGTGAATGCATGTCAGTTAATCACATGACATATCTCCAGATAGACAGGGAAATCTAGGTAAGCGCATGCCAACCAGAGTTACGATCTCATCGCACGATCAAAGTACAAAGTTAATCAAATGGCGCCTGACAGCTTGAAAATATTTAGGCGTAAATACGGAATTGGAATAAATTTTGAGTCATCGGTATTAGAGTTATCAAATGAAAATGAAAACACTTGAAAAATGATTAAATTTTTGTGATACAATAGAAAAACGGAGAAATAAAGATTATTTTTCGGTTACCAGAGCGCAACAGCAATATCAAACAAAATATGATTAATAACGATAGCCGTATTTTGTATTTCTTTAAATTTCTCAGAAAAATGAAGGAAATGTGATTTTTTTCTTATGGAATAATATAATTTTATGAATGAATTATTTAATCTCGTTTTAGAACTAGCATTTTTATTTATTTTTGTTTTTTGCGTTAACTCACCAAAATACATCAAAAGCTTAAAAAATGATGAATAAATGTTCATATTTTTTAACGAAAAAAATAAGTTTTTATGAAAAAAAATTTCATCTAATCCTTTTTTAATTGAATATATATATATATATATATATATATAAACAATTTTACAATAAAACTTTTTAGTATTTTTATTCTTCTTTTTGGATTAAAACAATTTACATGTGTTGTGTAATTTGATATTAGAATGCTCATGTTTTAAGCTCAAATAAATAATAAAAAAAGAAACCTGTGAGGAATTGTTCAATTTGTTAATTACATGTGAAATTCAGCTATGCTTCCAAACTTTATGCAGCAATAATACGACAAATTCAATAATATATATCAGTACATTAATGTTTGAAATATAAACAAATTTATTAAGAGTCTGCCATGTACTTTTATTTCTTAAATATTGAGGAAAGGAATATAAAAAAACAAAATATATTAACTTGGATAAAGAGTTTGAGAATCCCTTATGTCTAATCAAGTCATCAAATACAGAAAAGAAAAGTCGTCTTAAGCGAGTTAGTTCAAGGAATTCCCATCGGTGTCTGGCACGGAAAACACTTTCTCCTTAAAAAAAAAGTGGCTTTTATTTTGGGAGGACTACAAAAACTACTGAATCCCACCTAATTACGCTCATGATTGAGTAGAGAAGTTGAGAGATATTTTCAAGTGCTTTTAAAACGAATGCTACAGGAAATCTTTTTAAACTTCCTAGGTAGTTTCCTGGAGTATTAACTGCACGCAACATTTTGTAGTGATTTTAAAATATGTTGTTACATAAAAGTATAAAATATAAAAAGTTCTTTTATTTCTTCCTTTTTATTTAGTTCTTTCTCGTAAAATATATTGCAAACTTAAAATCTGTTTTTAAATAATTTATAGATAGGATAATTTACGAGCACGAGCTCTAAAATATATTATTTAAAGCGATATCTTCACCACTTATTTCCTATTTATTAAAGATTCCCAAGTAGAAAAGAAAGATATTTTTTTTATTTAATTATATTTTTTATGTTAGTTTTCGAGCTTGTTTGACGTGATGACTTAACTTTTTGTAAATGTTATTTGGGCTGATACTTACAATTTAATGGTATTCTGTTTTACTACAAACACCCCACAAAGACAGAATTGAGATTTAATTCTACCAAAACTCTTATTATACAATTACCAGCTTTTCTCGAAGTTATGGTTAACTATGTATGACATTTATAATGAAGACATGAAGAAGAAAAAATGTTCATGTATAACATAAAAAAACACTCATTTTATTTTTTTATATTTTAAATACTACACATTCTATTTTGAGATTATTTTACGCTATAAATTTAAAAATGTCAATGGGATCAATTAATTGTTAAACAAGAAAATTGTTATAAAATTATGTAATCATTCTCATATCAATATCTGCTTAAATATTAAAATTTCTTACATATTATTAAATTTTTATTAAAGTTATTAATAAATGAATGCAAAAATGTACTATTAGTGCTTTTTATGGAAATAAATTTTTAGCTTTAAAAATAAACAATAAAAATTTCAGAGTTTTAAAATTATGTAAGATGTAACAGTGAAAACTATGTTTATATAAGCAGAGGATGAAATTTAAGTCCTTTTTTAAATAATTTTTTTATTTAATTATATTTTTGAAACTCCGGTTCCAGTTCCAGGTTATATAGTTTGTTATAAACATAGCTCTAAGAAAGATTTCAGTTTTTAAACTAATCATTAAAATTTTTATAATAAATGACATTTTGCACAATGCTAAAACTAAATTTTTAATCAATGTAAATAATGTAAAATTAAATTGTTAAAACTAAAAGTCTATTAAAGAAATATCAAAATTAAATTTCTTTAAAAGCAAGATATTTTATTCTTTCATCACTTACACAAATGAAGTCTCCAATACTTGAAAATATTGGAAAGCTACATTTTATTTCGTTAATTTTTTTTTATCAATTTCCATGTATGCATTTTCTTCGATATAATTTTTACGATACGAGATACACTAAACACTTTTAATTTAAATAAAAATCGGGAGTTTTCTTGTTACAATAGATATTCATCTTACATAATTTTAAAACTCTGAAACCTCTATTGTTTATTTTTAAAGCTAAAACTTTATTTCCATAAAAAGCACTTTTCAAAGCTTCATGTATGGATATGCTCCTTTCAAATGCAAAATTATGATTTATGGTCGATATGTTTATCTGATCATTAATCTAAGATCTTGGAGTTGAATACTAATATCAGCGGTAGATAATTAAATCTAAAAGAACACGATTTTTAATCGCAACGAATAATCATTAGTTTCGATTCTACTCGGGAAGCAAACAAGGTTTTGTTTATTTTATTGAAAAAAAATTTTAATGAGAGGAAGCAGCCCTTGTGTATAATTATACAACAAATGAAGCATGGTTGCCATTTTCCTACTAAGGTTTTCTTTTAAACTGTGGCGTTGATTATTATATTTTCAAATCAAGTTCTGTCTGAGACAGTATCAATTAAAAATAAGTGACACAATAAATAAGAATAATGTGACGAATTTTGCTGAAATTTTTTTAAATTCATCTTGACTCAAATAGCTTTATAGCCCCTATACAAATACGATGAAATATAATTTTAATGTTCTTAATTTAATTCACACAAGCAATAAAATTAGTCTGTAAAAATTAGTTCTTTTTTTCAATAAATGAAAATTTGTTGAAAAAATAAAGATTTTCATTCACTTATACTATTTTGTAGGTTTGTGCAAAGAGAATGCAAGAAAATATTTATTACTGTTATGTTTTTAAAAATATATCTGAGCACAACAGTAACAAATATTATACAGTACACAAATAATTTTTTTAATAAAATATAAATATAATATTACTAATAAATAAATTATCTATTTTATTTCATTAATTACATTTACATCAAAGTGTTATTTTATGAATTTAATTTTTCTTTTAATATTTTTGGAATTTTACTTATTAAATTATGATTTTTTCTCAAAAAAATGTTAAAATAAATTTATTTGAAATGCGACTTGGTTAAAGTTTATTGCGACAACCTATAACAGTAATATAGTATATACTTGTTGTCAGAAATCTCGATTAAGAAATAAATAAAATAAGTCAAATCTTATAAAAGAACTCAATTTTAAAAATTTAAGTTTTTTATTATAAGATTTGACTTTTTTTACAATATAAATATCAGTCGCACTTCTTGTATTATAAAAAGTTCAAAGGATTGTGAAAAATCTTACATAAAATTTTTTTTTAGAATATATTGTCCAATGAATTAAAAATATTACTGTTGATATTTGAACGGTAAGTTTTTATTATAATATTTATTTTGTCATTTCGAAATTTTTAAAAGTCTTTGATTGATTGATTGAAAGTATTTTATGTAATCTATGATGGCTGAACTGGAAGCTGAACTGAAAGATAAACACTTTGGCAATTCAGTTCATTCAGTTCAAACAGTTTGTGACTACAACTCTCTCTCCAGGTGTGATTGTAGTTTAAATTGATTGTGACAATGCATTTATCTCTCTGGATAGCAACAGAAATAATATCGGGAGTTATAAATGACAAAAATTCAATTAAAGTGTTTTAATTTAGTCACCTTTTTAAGAAAACTGTATTTGCAAAGAAAATTAAGCAGAAAAAATTAATTGATAAATAATAAAATGTCAGAGGGTATTTTTTAAATAATACAGTATTTGATCATTAAAATATATTTCAAAATTAAATAACATAAAATAGTATGAAATTCGATTATATAGATAATTTAATGAAAACAAAATGTTCAAATGAATCAATGAGCTGGGTAACGTAAAAAAAGATGGTATATTCTAAAATTATACATATATTAAAAAGATGCGACATAGAAAAATTCAAACACTATAGTTATGAAATATTGAATTTTAATTATTAATTTGCCATTATAATTATTAGTTACATGACATGAACTAAGAAAAGAAGAAAATTTATAACGGAATTAATTTAAAGGTTTATTAATTTTGACTATGAATAAATTGTGTAAAAATGGTTTTTTCGTAACAATTTATTTTTTCATATACGGTAATTATATTGATATGCTTTTGTAAATCAATATAAACCTCTCATAAAATCTCACAAAAACTTCAAAATTTTCTACAAAAAGAATACGTACAAAAATCACTTTCAAAAATTTCAATCGAAATTCGTTGTTTTCTTTTGAGTTTTTAAAGCTTTTATTACAGTCAGAAATGTTTTCCTACATTCCTTTTATTACTACACATTCCTGTGTGTGAATGAAAAAAAGAAATAGAAAACTGACAAAGAAGCTGAGTTTCCATGATAGTTAACTAATACGATTCGAATTTTTGTTGTTCAGCAAACGGTGTATTAAGAAGTTTAGCAATGGCGGTGAATTATTTAATTAGAGTTTATTCATTATTAATTTAATTATTAATTTATTAACTTCTGATCAATCAAACTTTGTATGGAAATTGTTTTACTGGATTTTATTCAAGAAAAAAAATTATTTGATTTTAATCATCCATTATCCCACAAACGGATATTAAAGCAAGCTATATCTAAAACAAAGTTTTGTTGAGAAAATATTTCGATCGTGGCTTTCTATTTCTAAAAGTAAGTAACTTTTTGCTTTTGATTTTTATCAATTTGAATATTTTGGCAAAATTTTCACTCATTCATTTTAAAACTACGTTATGTCTCCTACTTGATAATCAGCCTAAGAGCTAAAAGATAATTTAGAACTTGAAAAAATAACAGATAGTTAGAAAGATAATTTATAGAAGAAATATGGTCTTTTGAACATTTATTGCATACTGTTTTCTTGTAGTACATTTCATGGATAAAATCTGGATTTTAACGTGTCAGTCAGAAAAAAAAATTTCCAGAAAATTTAGAAGTATTTATCAACAAATACCCATTTCGGAAAGCAGAAATGCAGTACTTGTCTCTCTTTGCTCAACAATGGGTGGGATTAAATTTGAAACATTCCATTTAAAAAAATGTGGTCTTACTACTAAACCACTGTAATTCTCAAGTGTTTCATGGCATTAAAAATTTCAATTTATGAAATATATTACGAAAAGTTTCCTTCACAAAATGTAATTTAGTGTTACGCTATCTCCTGCAATCGGTCTGGATTAGAATTTGAAGAGAAAGCAACTGCATTTCCTTCGATCAACTCGAAAAATTGTAACAGGTTTTCCTCAGGATTCAATCATGAATCAAATTATTTTCTTTCTATAGTGAAAGTATGTGCCATGATTATCATTAGTGTTGTGCTACTTTAACATTATCGTAAAATTTATTGATAAACGTGAACGCAGTCGAATGTTTAAAATGTAAAATGTTGGAATTTTTTAATGCCCTTATATTTAGATACGCGTATAAATCAATTAGTTCTTATGAAAAGCTGTTATTTCGATATAATTATATGATTTTTTACTTTCACACTTTTTATTTGGTGATATGAAAAGTAAAAAATATATAGTCATATATAGATATGTATAATTATTAATGTATAATAGTAAGATTTTCTTTCCTTTTATAGTCATATTTTTTTGTAACAATATTATTTTTTCAATTAATTATCATTAGAACAAAATATAAGTGCAGTAAAATATTTGACTCAAAACAGATTGTATTCTTGTTTAATGTGTAAATCAGTAATAGCTCTCGTGCGAAAAAAAGAAAGAAAAAACAGGTAATAAACAAGCAAATAAATATATAGCTACACCCATGAAAGATCTATCATGGGTAATTTTTTTTTATTATTATCAGAATAGCGCATTTAGTCGCCTTTTAATTTACAAACTAGCGTTTCAAGGCCGTTAGCTAGTAAGAGTTTTAAACATTCCTATCTGTCGTTTCACGTGTCACAAGTATTAAAAAAACGAAGCATTTCCCAGCTCTCATTGCGGTAGACATGTCTGTTTACCCAGAAAAATGTTACGCCCTACTCATTTTGTTGTTCTGAAAAACGGTGTGAATAAAAAATCTAGCCATTTTACTTCAGACTGATATTGGTGGTGTGTGCTCACATTTCTATGCCATACATTGTGATACTTAATTTCTTTGGAGATCTTCTAAAAACTTTTAGTTTAATGTCAGTCCTCTTAAAATTTTTCAAAAAACCTTCAGAACTAACTATTTTTTTAAATAATTTGCAAGAATTAAATGTTTATTCTTTTTTTTTCTTTTAAAGAAATTTTCTTTAAGTAAAATTGGTATGTCAACATATACAATTACTTATTAAAAATATATTAAAATTAACGCACGTAACTCTCTATTATCCATAAAATTAAATGACACAGCTATCGCGGATAATTCATAAAACAAATAAAAAAAAATGAAAAAAAATACAAATATGCATTTAGCCAAGTTATGCATTTAATAATTATATTATTAAGAGCACTTAATAATTATATATTATTCACTTTGTAACTGAGTAATAATAAAATTATTCATTTTTTACAATTTGCATTTTTAGAAAAATCAGTCTAAAATTTCTGCTTTTATGCATCTTTATTATTAGAAGCTAAAGTTTTTATTTTTTAAAATATAGATATCGTTATTAACTTTCTCAGATCATCTTTGTGTTTAAATGTAATACAGCCAGATTTTATTCATTTTGAGTTAGGTTATTATAATTAGAATATAGTACGGGACTTATTTTTTTGAGAATGTGTCAAGGTTAAAGTTTTAAAAATAAAATAGGCTGTGTTCAAGTGCCGCACAACATCTTTTGGGTGCTAGGCTGTCCGTTTCATATGATAAATAAAAAATTAAGGGGTGGGGCCCCTTCGATGTGAACCATCCAGGGTTTCATCGCAGCCTTTGTTTATACTACGAGGATTGTGGTATCCGAATATTCATCTGAAGGGATGGAAATTTCGGTTTTCTTCGCTACGATACGTGAAAATGTCCTAATAAGCAAAATATCATCTTTAAAAAGTCCGTGGATGTTGTAAAAAGCCTTATAATTGCTTTCAGTTAAATAGTCGTTTCTTTTCATATACAATAGAAAAGACTAATACACAAAAAATCAAAACTTACTCTTCTATACTCTTTCTAAAAATTTATATGAAATAAAAAATTATACAAGTTTATGAACACTAACATTTATTTTATCAAAAGATAGCCTTTTTAAATTCAATACTACATTCATCACGAAAAAATTTTCTTTTAAGTACTTTTATTCTGACACTTTATATCATTTTCTTGTGAAATTAAGATATTTAAAAACCATCAGGAAAGATGGAATCCATACAGAACTCGGGAAGAAATTTTTGTGCAGTCTAAAACATTTAATGTAAATGAAAAATCACCAGGAAATGTATTTAAGCTTGAACAATGATTTTGAATACGCTCGCGCGTACCAAATAAAAAAATGTTTTTAACCATATGAAACGAAAAATTTTAATTTATTTCCTGTCTGATCCTAATAGGGGACACATTTTTAATTAAATTACTTTAACTGTGACAAAATATAAAATTCAAAAATGTCTGGTATGTTTTGAATTGTAATGTCTTAATAGTAGTTGCCCTGAGTTTTAGGAAACTCGACTAAACCTAATATAAAATTATAAGGCAGAAACTTCAATTGCAAGTATAATTCAACCGTTTCTTAAAGAAGAGTTCTCTAAATTTTAAATATGTTTATTTCCTATTTCTTATGAATAATCGATTTTACTAAAATAATGCATTTCCGTTTTTATTCCAATTATATTGAAGAATGTAATTTTATAAATGACATATCTTAAAAGCGATATGTAAGCTATAATTAAAGATATATATATATATATATATATATATATATATATATATATTCAAATATGTATATTATAGTTTTAGTTATATTTGAGAAGAATTGTAGCATAATGTCAAGTTTTTTTTATTTTATTTAATGCATTAATATTTTCAAGAATTAGAAGTAGTTATCTTTTGGTTGGATAAAAAACTAAATTATTTTATTATTTTTAATAATGTATTATTTAAAATAATTATAAAATGGGGGAATGAAAGTGACAAACTTTGATGTGTGTTAATTTTCTTGTCAATCAATTTGGCTGCTAAGCAAAATGAATTAAAGAAAGGAGTGACGTTATTATATCTCTGCATTTTTTATTATCTTTAAGCGTCACTCTGACGCTATAAAGAGAATGAGAGCTCTTGACGCTGCATTATAAAGACCTCTTAAGTAAAAAGTTATAAGACCGCATTTTTGTGAGGATGCTTTAATAGGCTTCTCGAGTTTCCATATGAGCGAGACACTATTTGAAGTGATAAATTATACCGTATTGCACATTTTGAATAATTTATCTTCAGTTTTCAGTTAAATGCACACTTTTTTTTTACCCTTTTTAATTTAGGTATAAAAAGTTTTATGTTAAAAACATATGATAAAATTTTGAAAGAATATGGTTATAAGAAAATGTTTCCTATGTGTTTTAAAAAAAGTGGTATAAATATAAATTATAAAATATGGAAACTCTGATCTGAAATAGCAATTTTTGAGGAGCTGACGGAAAGGAAGCGTGTAGATCCGGTGTCATTCCTCTCCGACAGAATTTATTTCAGTTCAATGTCCTGTTTGTTAACACGTTATCTGTCTGACTGACGCCCTATTTATGCCTTTTTTCTGGGTGTTCACGAGTCAGATGAGATATAATCTTGCATTTTTGTTTCAAATTTTGTGGGGAACAAAAGAGGAAAAGTTTTCAAATAGCCTATCTCGGCGAAAATTAAACTTTCAAATTCCGTAAAAGAGCTCAATATTTGTAAATTTTATATTTTTTATCAAATTATTTTATAAGGCTATTGAACTTATTGAATTGTAATAATTATATTAAATAATCTATTTTCCTATCCGTTAGTGTGGTCCATTCTTAATTTTCTTTAGTTTAAGATCTAAGGTGCATTTTAAGATTTGCGAAACATTCGAATATTTGGAGAAAAATAAGGAAATGAAAATAGAGCTCAATTAGTTTTTTAAGACTAATATTTTAATAAAGATTAAAAAAATATTAAATGAGAAAAATTTATATTTATCACTTCATTCAAAAGTGCAACCTAATATTTTGCAAATATGTAGCTATAAATAATATTTAAAGTTATTAAATTAATTAAAAATATTTATTTTTTGATAACTTTAATTTTAGATCAATGATATATTTGTATTTTGCCATGTGATGTATTTTTTAATAATCTTTTATGATCCTTTTAATAATGTGGTAGCCTGGTGGGGATTAGAGTGTCGTTTGATCGAATCAAAAACAGTTCATCTTACCAAACCTATTCATGTAAAAATCCAATTGGGCAAATATCCTTCAGCTGGAACAAGTGCCAGCTCATATGATGCAATCTGCCAGCTCAGGTATCGATCTCGTCATTTAACTGTGATTTAAAACTATGTGTCTGACACGTATCGCAATAAAAGCCAATCTAATTTCATAATCCATTCAAAAAATGGTATAGGATTTTAAAAAAAATGAAAACTTTAAAGTGACTTCAATTTCTTAAGGAATTTTATCGTTGTATTTCATGACACATTTTTTCTCAAAAACTAATTGATTAACATTCTAGAAATGGAATCTTAAAATTGTGAATTTTCAATTGATGATAACATTTCAAAAAATTAAATTCTGAAACAATTAAACATGTTGACATTTTAAATTTTATTTAATAAAATAAAATGTAACTTTTGTTATAAAATATGTCAAAAAATAAAATCACTTTATAATATCATACTTCTATGTTAAAAAACCTAAAGATTTCATTCGAATTTAGTGTAAGAAAGTGTAATGTGTTCTAACTCAAATCTACAGCAACCAAAGTTTTATATATGTATATTTGCTTCCACAAAAATAATTTATTAAATTGAATACTTTACTAATATTTTAAATGATCTTAATATATCACTGATAATATTCACAATATCTCGAGCTGGTCAATTGGGCGGTGGCCTCAATTGACCAGTTCGAGACATTATCACATTCTTGAAATCTTAATGGTTCTTGGTGTGTAATAATGGGAAAAAGATGTCCTATTTTTTTGCTTATTGCATGCACGTCCGTCAAAGTGGGTGGGTGCTCCAGATATATCCACAGCCTTTTTTTAAGGTACATAAATGGGGTGCTGTATTATTTATTTATTTTTATTTTTATTGATTTATTTATTTTTTGGAAAAATTATTGATGGATGATAAATTGCGGTGACTGTTAAAAAAATCTATTTTAAAGGTTTTTCATTCACTATTCGAGGTCAAAGCATAGTATGATATCGTTTATAAATGAATGTAGAGTGATAAGTCATAAAACATGCAAATTTATAGTACAATTTCACACTAGATCATTCGCTCCTGCTGATTATTCCCAATAAATATTTCCTATCTTAGAGAATTCGCTAAAACTAACTAATTTATAATAGGATGAATTTATAATATGCACTCCATTTACATCATTATTATTACATGAAAGATTTAAACAAGTGAGATTCGAGAAATTAGTTTTAAAAACCTTAAAATCAGTTTTCAGATTCAATAAACTTCATGGTTATTCCTTCTTGATTATAAACGAAATAAAATTACGTAAAGATAGTTTGTATATAAGTCTTCATTAGTTCAACGAACAATTATCTGCACTAATTTTTTTCACTGCTTAACTTAATAGTCGGAATAAAAAATGATGCCTGCAAACAAGCAGAAATAATTACTGTGATTAATAATAAGAATAAAGTAAACTAAAACTAAACGCTGTTGCACTACAGCCCATCGGGGGGGGGGGAGCCAAGGCCCCCATATCTGTTTTCTTGACCGAAGGCAATGTGAAACGAAGCATTCGTTCTGGTTTAGTTCCCTAATATACTTGTAATAATCGGAATAATTTGAATAAATTATACATTTTGTTTCTTGTAGGGAAAAAAAGGAAAATTAGTACACAAAAAATCTAATTAGTTCTAAAAAAGGTGATTTTCATTATTAGTAATCTATTTATCTTTCTGACTCAGTAACTTTCTGAAATATTTCTTTCTTGATATTTAATTGTAATTTCGTTTCTTAATGTGATCTGAACAGAATTTTGCATAAAAATAAACATACCTAGTTAATTATTATTAAAAAAAGTAATAAGGAATCATTGTTCTAGTGAAATAAAGAACTTAAAATAGTTCATGATGCTAAAAAAAAAAAAAATCAGAGGATCGTTATAGATGTAAAATTATTACAATTCCTATATTTCATATTTTTTTTTATTTCTAATGGTGGGCATTTTTAAATTAAGTTTGTTTCACTACTTCAAATAATATATCCTCTAATTTTGTTCTTAAATTTTCTCTATAAGCATTTTAATTTTCGATAAAAATTGCACAAAAGAAAAGAAAAATCAATTTATTAAAAACGCTTTCTGTTCAGTTCATTTTATCGGAAGATTGATAAAATAGATATCATTTCTAATATTCTATAGATGTCGGACTAGTACACAATTCAAGAAGCAATGATCGGACGTTATACAACTTATTACATACAGCAACACCATTATAAGTTCTGAATAAGAGATTTTCTTTCTTTTATAAAGAACGTGGTCACGTGATTACTACTTATCATTTCTTATTGTCTTATATTATATTATAATGTCATAACATTGTAATATTTGAGAGTAACTGTCTTGAAAGTGCTTAAGATACACGAGGCAAAATAAACTTTCATTAACTAAACAACTGCAATCGGTAAATATGATATATAAAATAGAATATTTTGATAATTCGTAATCACATGATTACATTCAAGTGAAGAGAGAAAATTGCTTCCTCACTTATGATGCTGTCATGCGATTGTCAAAATAGAATTATATATCATAAAATTAAAAGTTTCTCTAAAATAACATTTCTATAATTCTCAATTAGATCTCATTTCGTTGCTCGCTAGGTATAACGCAACAATAAAATTCTTCAATAAATTCACAGATAAAAAAGGCTTAGCTGAACGTACATATATATATATAATAGTTCGGTTCTTATGTATACATTTATAGAAACTATATGTCTATCTTTTATACATTTAACATACATAAAAAAAGCATGCATAAGAAGCAAGCTGTGAGTACTATTATGATCTAGAATCGTTAGAGGAAGTTTACAAGGAGGGTGTGGTGGTGGCTTTTGGGGGAGTAAAACTAACTGTTAAGGCGTATCATAAAAGGAATCACTCTTGAAGCATATCACACTGCTTTAGCGAGAAGAATGCAATAAAAGGGTAGGGCTATACTTAACATCGTAAATGCGATAGTGAGTACGTGCTTCGACAACAATTTTAAACAGCTTTTGATTTTTTTTCCATTTTAAAGATTACGAGAATGATATATAAAGTATCTAGAATAATTACTGACGGGAATGTTTATTCCTTTTGTACAAATTATTTGAAATTATATGCAAATAAGTCCCGATAATGTTTCGCGTCACCATTGCAAGTTCTTCCTGTAGAATTTCCAATTACTTTCGAATCACTGTCTTGCTCTGTTATTTTGTCTTCTTTACTTGGATATATATATATATATATATATATATATATATATATATATATACTTTGTATAAGTATTCAGACAACTATTTATTTTACTTTCATATTTATAATTATTATTTCTGTGAACTCAATGAGAAAGAAGTGGAAACATCAGTACAATCTATTTGATGACAATTCAAAATAAAGAATATATCATTTGTCATAATATATATACATTTGTGTGTGTGTGTAAAGCTAGTTTTAAGCTGTATTAATTACAAATCTTATATGTAGATTAATTAAATGTATTTTAAGACAAATTCAATGTTTACATAAAGTTTGTCTTAAAATGTTTTACAAAAATCTGAAAAGAATAGTAATAATAAAATTAATGTATGTAAAAAAAATCTCCAAAAATATTTTAAGATTACCCAAAAAAAATTCGTAAGATATTTCCTTAATTAAATTCATGTTAAAAAAAAGCAAATTTTGAAAGCAATCATTCAGCAGCAGTTCTAAAACTTATGAAGCCCTTCATGAAATTATATGGAAAAATGAAAATTAATTCATTGTGTGTGCTTTACTTTATTATCTATCGAAATGCCATGCTGATTTTATCTAATTTGAAAAAATTTGCATTTATGGAATTAATAACGGATTCACTTTTCGATTTCTCTTAAAGACAAATAGTAGTTTCTGTTTCCTACTGCCTACATGTAAAATCTAAAATCTTTAAGTTTAATCGTATAGTAGTTTCGGAACCACTGTCACGTGGTGTGGGCGGTAAATCTGAGTTTATATCCTGTTTGTCACACCATGGAATAAGTATTGGTTTCTACGAAACTTTAAATACGTGTAGGTATGATGGCCAAAATGAAAGTTGTTTTTACCATTTGGCTACCTTGGCTCCAAAATAAGAAAAAATGTTTCTTAATAAGAAATGGTTTAGTTTTGTGCTGTTATCCTCAGATGAGGAGAATACAAATAATGTTGCTACATTGAATTTTCTGAGTATACAAATCAGGCAATATTGAACAATTTATTAACATTTGAATCATATTGGTGGATAAATCAAAGCGATTTGCCATATATTTTTTTTAATTTGTCCATATAGAATTCCACATAAATATGTATGTTTGCAAGATAGTCATGGAAAAAAATTATATCTAAAGGAAAAGTGGGTCCTAAAAGGCTTTGATACCATTGAATATATTTCCAAAAGGATTTTGTTTTCGGCATAATTAAGAATTGAACAATAAATGCTTTTTTGTTTTTAAACTTGTTTGAAAAGATTGGATTGGAGAATAAGACAAAACGACCACAAAGGAAAGTTTTATATATTCGACTTAAGCAAATTAGTAACCATTTCCTCAAGATACTTGTATCTGGTCTTTGGAACAATAGCGTTAACGGACTGTATAAACAACTAACATATTTTTCAATGCTGAGTTGTCATAGTGTCGTACCATCCTAAAACTCTTGTAGAAAAACAATCACTTCCTGAGTTATTTTGTTAACTCACAATGTTTTACTAGACTTCAACACAGATCATCGAGTAGAGTCTTATAAATATTATAAGACAGGACAAAATGTTATACAGCATACTGTAACAAGAATTATTCGCAATCGTAACTATTAAAGAGTTCATTTTCCTTTGGTATTTTTTTAATGGATAAAATAGAAGATCGATTATGAATGGCATATCATATGAATTACTTCATATGACTACAAAATTGTGCAAATAGGAACATTTTTATTCAGTTTTTATTAAATGAATATCTTACTTCAATTCCCAAGTAGTTTTATCGCTATTGAATTTATCTCGCTAATGAATATATTACTCAAAAGGAAAGCCAGTACCATTATAATACCATTACCGTTAATAGAGAAAGAGAGTAGTTCTTAGTTAAATAATGTTAATAAATTTTAAGATATGTAATTGTTTGGAGTAGGTTAATTTGCTTTAACGTCTCTTTCTATATGCTATTCAATCAAGATCCACCGCTTAAAGTAGATTCCAAATCACAAAAGTGGATGTTTATCCATACTTTTGGTGGCTATCAAACCCATGAGAACTGTTGAAAGATTAGAACTTCAATATGTCTATAGTGCTTCTCCTATATAATGATTTTTCACTATTTTATTATTAAATATAGTTGATTCATTATTTTTGGTGCCAATGAGAATGGAGTTGTGAACTAAAGCCTATTTGACACATAAATTCGACAGATGTATCCAGTTTTTCGATTTCCGCACTGGTTGTTTCCGTGGATGATTGAGAATGCATTTAAAGGATATGACGCATGTTGACATTCGGGTGTGTCAAACCCATGAACTGGAAGACAAAAGAATTAATCATCCAGCAAATAAATGCTAGATGATTATTTAAAACAATATGTTTTTTCAGTTATAATGATAACTTCAGCATACATTTCTTTTCTAATATTTGGAGTGGAAATTTCGAAGACCGTCTATAGCATGAAAACTCTAATAGTTTATTTATAAAATTAGTTGCAAAATTAGTTTTTTTGTTTTTAGTTTAAGATGTGTTTATTTATTACTTTTAAAGATGTGCTTTAATGATATTAGTTGAAATTAGTCTTAAATTTGTTTACGTGAGTAACAGATTTTAGGAATTTTATTTTGTAGAACTTATCCTCTCTTTATGCCTGCTGAATAAACAGAAGTGTTTTATATGTTATGTCAAAAACTTACCCCAGTTTTTATTCGCGATAATATAGGGAAAATAGTAATTCGCGTTAATGTTTTGGTTCTTGATTGTTCGAAAGATACATTGAGCAAAGAATCATACAGTGACATTGAGTGACATGGATCAAACATAAGACAAAAATTGAAATATTAAAATAGATTTGTAATTCTAAGTATTAAAACAGATGATGTTTGATGTTTTTTAAATTTTCATCGGATATTATATAATTTGTCTTAGTTCAATAATATTCAAATTTATGTATTCAACTATGCATTATTTTTAGCGGTAGATAAAACTTATAATACTTTGCTTCTTTCTTCGTTACATTATTGGTAAACAGTGGAAAGAAAGTATATAAATATTAAACTTAAATATTTAAAGGAAGTCCAAAGTGATTGTTACCAAAAAGTTAAATAGTATATTATATTGCCATGAAGGAATTATTTCCTCTGTTTTTACTGCAGATAAAATTCTTTTTAGACTTCTATAAGGACCAAAGTAATATGACGGATTCCACGTGATCAAGTGGTTGGAAAGTGTATTCCGGAGTATAAAGTTCGGGGATTGAACCCAAGCACTATTAAAAAACACGAGATGGATGTTACGATTCTGCCTTTTGCATGCACGTCGGTCAGGGGTATGCTTGATAGTTTTCTAGGTTTCTTCCCTTGCGAAACATGTGTACAGTCCACTATCTGAAAAGTTCTCCAAGACGGTAATTTACACGCTGGATATTAAAAGACTATAATGGACCTCGGCCGTTTGGCTATCCACTATACTATCAAGTAAAGCTTTTTTAGTTGTCTAACTGCTATCTAACGGTGAGATAGCATTCTTCAAGTGAAGTCATGGGCTCGGTCATAGCCAGTGTTGAAAAAGGGAAGATTATGTTACGTTTTCCTTTTTGGCATGCACGTCTTTTGGTGTTGTGTGCTTGGGAGTTTTCCGGGTTTCCTCCTTTGTGACATGTGGATAGGACCTGCCGCTTAAAAAAAGGTTTCCCTAAAAATAATTTTCATGCATTTTAGTGAGAGGGATTAAAATAATTAAAACAGCCTAAGAAACTAAGGCCCTCCGTTCGTTGCATTAAAGTGAAGTTTTTACTGGGGATCACTTTATCCTAGAGATATGACTGCGTTCTTTCGGAATATAAGCCTGCCGGTTCGATCATAGTCTCTTTGAATAACAGGAGATAATATTGCGTTTCTGCATAAATATTTGTCGGATTGGGTGCTTGAAAATTTTTCCGAATATCTTTCCTAAACACACATTTTATGAAAAAGCTTTCCCGGGAGGTGGATGTTAAAATTCCTTGTTTTTTTTTAAACTATAAGCTACATAAAATCAGTTTCGTAAAAACAAAATATTAATTTTTTTGCTTATGCTTCGCTTTGCGCAAAACTTCGTTGTGTTATACAATGAAGTTTTCATTGTTAACACATTTTTTTTAGATTTTTTTTATAAGTGCTTAATGTCTATTTATTTATTGGATATAAAATCCGAAACTCAACACACAGAAAAATCGTGCTTTTTTATTAGGTTTGTAAGCTGAAATAAAAATTACATAATTCATTGGATTTTCCTATTGCACTTTTTATTGAATGTTTAACAAACTGATTTCAATATCTTATTTTTACGAGCCTTCATGTTAGTTATTAATAACTGCTCTTATTAATAACTAACATAATTTGAGCATAAGGCCAGAAGTTATTAATAATCTTCTGGCTATATGCTCAAAATTTAATTATTTAAAATTATATAACATTTTTTTTTTGCCTGTTTACAATTCGCAATACTTAATAACTTTAAGGTCTTTAACGAATATAATTTCTCTGCCAAAAATATTTTTATTAAAAATTGAAATCTTTAAATGATAAAGACGTCGTTTACAATCAGATTTAATGCACACGCGTTGTCAAAACAAGAAATAACCTCTTCAATTATTAAATTAAATTACTTCATTTTCTACAGGCAATTATTATTTATGATTTTTTAAATTAAAAAGTAAAATTGCAAAAGAAACATTACATTTCTATTTATTTCTTGTCATCTGATAGTTAAGCATTTCGCTTTATACTATGTTTCTGTTAAAGGCACTTATTCGAATTTTACGAAAATATCTTAAAATTTCCTTTCATATAGAACTTTTTGAAATCATCATTATTAAAGTAAATTCTTCTCGTTACTGTGACCAATATGAGGAATTAAGAACATATTTCTAATTTTCAAGAAAAATCACTTATGTTTTAATTTCAGTAAAGTTAATTTAAATACAATTAATTTGAAAAAAAATTATTAAATAAAACAGACATTTTGTACCTTTGAATTTACAATAACTATCTACATTTCAAATTTTTAAAAATAGTTTCTTTCGTATCTCTTTCGTTATTTATAAAACTGGGTTTATATATTTTGATTTAAATTAATTTCATCAAAATTTCATAAAAAAATGGAGACCAGAGTGTTTTTTTTTTTTTTTTCCCATGTTTGTGAAGAAAAGAACAAAAATAATTTTAAAATTTGCATCCGTAAATATAAATATATTTGTTTATTATAAGTTAAAAAATTAAATTTTATAAGTGGTTAAAATTACCTTTTGAGATGCATTCAAATTTTTTTGATTTTATTAAAAAATTTTATAACTTATGTTTTTTGCATTTCAAAAAATAATGTTTTATTATATAAATTACATATATATTAAGATGAAATTATTTTTTTACACTTTTCTAAATCTTAAGAAATCATATTGTGATTTTTGAAATCGTAATCTACTAATTTACAATTTATTATTATTGCATTATTTAGTTACCTTTTATTAATATTCAACAAAGATGGTAATACAATCCATGCCTTGTATCATTTAATTACTTCGTATATATTACCCTCCTTCTATTATATCGTCTATGCGCAAATGCTATGCACTAGCACAGATGTTTAACGTGCACGCACGCAGAGGCAAATGGACTGTTGTTAAATATTCACCTATTTATGAATATATTTATGAGGGATATAAGCTTTAATACCTCTACCTAAGCTTTCCTAAATCAAAATTTCTGGGTCTGCGCTAGTCATTATAAAATGTAAAATACAACTAGGAGGAAAATATCTAAGTGTTTTGTTTCATATTGCATTGTAATTATATTGCTTAAAAATACCGCATCGTTAATAAAAGGAAATCAGTATTTGTGCAGATTATTTGAAAAAAAAAATTTCATCCAGATTTCGTTCCTAGTATCGCCCTCTATATGCATAAAAATAAACTATTTTCTGATTTAGTGGTTAATCATAGTTATGGTATTAAGAGAGAAAATTCAGTGTGTTTTCCAGTAAATACAGCTAAAATATTTCGCTTTATTTTTGAGATTATTATTCTCACTAATAAAGTTATTTCTTTTTTGAGAATTCCTTCAATTTCTCATAACGTCAATAGTCATACTTTTAATTTCATGAAATAAATTTTCATCGCATTTTTTTTTATTATTTTAGACAATTTTATTTATTCACTTTGGATTTCTAATATTTTTATGAAATAAGTTTTGTATGTATTTAATGCATTTTTATCAAAAAATACATTTTTATTTGAGTCAAAATATTTCCGACAATATGAAATTTTTTTTTTTACTTTAAGGAATTCCGTAACTCAGAATTATTCGGTAAATATCACAATTATTAAGTTGCTTAAAAAATAAAATTTCATATTTATTTCCAAAATATTGAAATACTTTAAATGTGAATAGAAAATGCAATTAATTTAAAAATATGTAGATGAATATTTTAAGTATAATAGTAGCTTTTCATACCCTGCAAATTTCAGAATGTATATTCTTTCAGAAATATAGTATTGCATTAGTATGTCATAATTAAAATATCATTTTTTATTGAGAAATAATTGCCCTCTTTTAAATTTATTTTGAAATGTTTAAAAAATTATGAAAAAGTGCAAGTTTGCAAACAGACTTTTCTCACTTCCTTTTGTAATAAAATATTGTTTACAAAAATCATTTACACACTTAACTCGGCAACTGTCTACAAAATAAAAAGGTACTAGCAGAGCGTGGTTTCGATCCACGGACCTCTGGGTTATGGGCCCAGCACGCTTCCACTGCGCCACTCTGCTTCTGCAATCCGCGGTTTATAAACTGTTCTACTACAAATTTGATGCTGCTTTTCGTCTTTAATTTCCTCTGTTTCTATTTCATCACTTTGATGCTTATTTGAGAAACGTTAAAAATCTTCCCGGTTTCAGAATTTTAATAAATAAAAAAATCAAAATTAAAATGAATAATAATTTTAATTTTTTAAAGTGAAATCTCAATATTTTTAAAAATCGCGTTTTATGTATTTCTTTAGTAGGAGTAGTTATATTAAGAACCTAATCCAATTTAAAAAATAAATAAATTTAATACAGTATTGTAAAATAATATTCATTTGTAAAGTCAGTAAATTATACGTTTGTCAGAGAAAATTAATTAACGACTCGGTTTCTGGAGTATAAGACTTTATGATCTTTAAAAAAATTTGATTTCAATTTGATTATACAGACTTGGGAGACCAATGAAACTTACTGAAATAAGATTTCATTATAAGTGAATTATTATTACAAATATTATAATATGAAAATAGTTTTGAAGAATTTCATTTTCTCTTTTTGTTTTTAGAAATAAAATATATTTACATAAATTTTTAAACGTATATCAAAATATTTTTAAGAAACCCATGCGATATTTGAAACATTACACACACACAAAGTCAATTACTTATGAGCAATATAATATAATAAAAGTACTGAAAGAGAGATGTGCAAATATATTTGACAAAATTATATTTTTTGTGCTAATGAGTTTTTTGATTTTTACAATTTTTTAATTTAATTTAATTTTGTTACTTTACATTCGATATTTGGAAAATCTGGGAAGAAAAGTATCCTAACACTTTACTTATCCGAAGCGATACGGAATGGGCGTTTCTCAACGACTTACAAGTTTGAACTGATAGAATATTCACGAATAAATATAATATTAGAAAAATTTCTTTGGTCACATTAAAATTTGATATAAAAAGATATGGAAAAAAATTTCTAATTCATAATAGAATGGAGAAACAAATGTGCATAAAATAGAAAAATTAAAATGATGTATGCCAAATAAATATTATTGTGATATATTTTTAAGAAATTAATCGCTACTTAGAGCTAGGGATTTTAGTTTGGGAACTATTATTTCTTAGATGTGGATTTTTCCTGGATTTCCGTTTCTTCAAATTTCTTAATCGAAATGTTAGCGGCGAGGAAAGCATGTGATCATCACTGATGCGTTATACCTCAAAGGAAAACGGAAAAATAATTTTATTATTATTATTTCTAGATTTAAAGTATTTAATTCAAATCTACGATTAAGTTTATTTCTTGTCATAGTTTGTTAGATGAGATTATTGCAATACGTTTCTGGTTGCTTATTTCTGTGTATCGAATTCACTAAACACGGCCATACCATATAGGCACCTCTTGACCATTTTTGGTAATTATCAAAAATGATCAAGAGATGAGATCCATATACCTGAACTACGACCTCTTAGCACCCACTATTTGGTTGCTACGAAAATTTTAGCGTACACATTAAACGATCGCCTTCTTTCTCCAATTAGAGCAAATTAGTGAAGAGGACAATATCAACAGAATTTCGAATTACATTACTTACTAGTTCAATGAAAATAAATAGACATGTTACTTAATAATTATTAAACTTTAATGAACATGTACTTTAGGCAAATTTATAGTTTACGTCGCTTACACATGTAAATTAATCTCACCTCGACACTATTTAATACATTAATTAGCAGACCCTGCAAATTAATGTATTAAATTACGCATTGCGACTTCTAAATTGTAGAATAATTTTAACTGCATTCAAACTTCTAAGAAAAATAAATCTCTCTGTAAATTTTGAGGGAGTATGAGAACGTACGGTACTTAATGGCAAATAATCTTTGGAGTTATGTACTAAACTAATTGTTGACCATAATGTTGATTATGTAAATTTGCCTTTTATACGCGTTCTTTGATCTTTAAATTGCAATTGTGCCAAATTTGTAATGATTATTATTCCCAACATTTATCTGCATTGAATTTTTTAACTAAGTTATCAATAATTCCATAGCAATTGGACGCATTCAAGTTCAATGTGGTCCAGTAGCATCATAGCCTGCGTAATAGAAAGTTTCAGGTTCGATATTAACCACTGAGCAACAACGGGAAATGATGTTGCAGTTCTGTATTTAGCAAGCAAGTCCGTCGTGATTGATGTTTGGGTTTATTATTATTTTTTTTAGTTTTCTTCGCTTAAACACTTGAAAATTGACCAACTGTCAATAAACAGTCCTCTCAGTTTGGTTGGTTGGTTTTAAAAGTCCTCTCAGGAGGCAAATATAAGATGTATGTCAAAATGCTCTACAATATATTCTGTAAAGACTTATATATACAGTAATTAATAAAGATATAGAGCAGGGGTGGCTAAGACGTCAACCGCGAAGACATTTTAGGTAGTCCACGCGATTATCCCGATAATGACCTCGGATATTAACAATTCAATTTATGACACAGAATCAATGAATTATTCAAAATAAAAATTTACTACAGTCTACGCTTTAAAACCCAGTGCAAAGATTTTCGATTTAAAGATTTATGATTAAAGGTTTACGATTTATAAAACCTAAAACGGACATGATGAGCGTGGTTAAAACATTCAATAAAATTATAGAAAGGTATGGATCTCAATTAAGAAAACATGAATTGAGAAACTTCAAAAACATGGAGGAAGAGTGCATCCATAATCCAAACCGAGACTTTGAAGATTTCCCTTAATACTTACTTGCTTTGTTTGAAGAATTTGAAAGAAGATTCGCTGACTTAATTAGGTTGAAAGAAATACTCAATTTTGGGATATTTCCATTTAATAAAAATGTCAACATTGATGACGTATCTGAAAAAATAGGACATTTAATAGATATCACATCAGTCACGGTCGAGGAAGAAATTATTAAATTAAGATGCGATATATTTCTTAAATCCAGAGCATATTTAGCGATACTGATTTTTGGAAAGTAATTTCTGAGGAAACATTTCCAAATATTTACAAATTGATTTTGTATTTGAAATCATTCTTTGGATCGACGTATCTTTGCGAATCTGCTTTTTCAACCATGAACATAAAACTAACATTGGTCACATTTAACAGATGAACATTTAATTTCGTGTTTATGCATTGCAATAAGCTCGTACCAGCCGCAATATGGTAAACTTGTTATAGATATAGAGTGCCAAATTTTAACTAAACGAAGTGAATAGGATGGTCAGTTTTTGATATATGAATACTTTGATTATTTTCGTCAATAAATTTTTATTTTGTAAATATTAAGTTTTTTTAGAAAAATTACATAATTTACCATTTTTTCTTGTTACCAAAAATAAATACGTACGTTAATTTAGCTCTTCCATTGGTAGACCGCCTTCGATTTTTTAAATGTGGAGTAGACCCCGGATCCCAAAAGTTTGGCCACTCCTGATATAGAACATATATATGAAATATATTTTTGGAACTATATCATCATGACAAGCGTAATTGAATTCAATAAGATAGCATTCACATTTCTTCATAAGATTTAATATTGTATGCGGAAAATATGCAACATGTACTTGTCACGTAGTATTTAAATTGGTCTTTCCTTTTAAATACATGAAATTCTAGATGCATTTACCATATTTTCAGTTTTTCACGTAAATATAGAAATTTTTGAAAGATAAGTCGCGACACAATTTGTGTTTAAGTGCAAAATGTTTTAGCAGTGCAGCTTTTCTATCGACGTGACACTATCGACGCATTTAAATAAATAAATAAAAAAACTTTTCTGTGGCACTTAAGATGGGTTAGGAGAGTGAAAATCAATGAAAATACCATCAATAAAACATGATTCGGGAATTACAGGATTCAAGATGCATTCTATAACTTCTTAAAAAAGTTATACGAAAAGGTGTAAGTAAGCTTATTTTACTTCGAATAAATTCCAATTCCAATTTAGATCATAATTCGACAAATCATTTGAATTAATATATTGGTTTTTTCGGAAAGTTATTTCGTTTTATATAAATATGAGAAACTTATAGCGAATAAATATTTTATTGATTGTCAATTCTAGTCCAATACCTTTTATCATCTTTCTGGTCGTAGTATGATTTCATACGCATAAACTTATTGTTTTTCAATAGCAAAAAACTGATTCAGGTTGGAAAAACGAAATGACTTTCCAAACAACCCAATAGTTAAAGATTGGATTATGAAGGCGTTAAATGGTGTGCTGTTTGATATAATCGTTTTTGTTGGTAAAATTAAAATACATGTTCTTCATTTATTTTACTACTTCGTTATTGTGACACTCTTTATAATACAGTATGAACATTGCTCTAAAGTATTTATACATTCGTGAATATAAAAATTTTAAAACTTCTCAACATTATTTATTTTTATATTATGATTACATTTTTGACTGATTTTTATTTATTGAATTAATATACATAATAAGATATGGGTCAAAGTTTAATGTCTATGATAGTCACTGGGCAAAATCTAATGTTGTGTTACGGTGATGCATCCTTTCTTCAGAAAATAACGATTATTTCAGAACGTATTATCTTGTATACATCGACTATTTCTATTCGCAATTTAAAGCTTTTTTTTTTTATTTATTATAGTATTTGATAAATAAAATAATTTTAACGAACTATAAAGGAAAGCATATAGTATTATATTAGGTTGGGGAAAAAGAAATCCATTATTTTTACGTGAACTTTATGTAACTTCTTTTGGATTCACTTTGTAAAAAGGTTTAAAACAGTTTCATGTAGATTTTTAGATCGATCATTTTTGATATTTTATAGAAATTTTCGACGATGCTGTATCCACATGCGAGGTGCATCTCTAACATCAAAAATACCCGAACGGAATCGACGAAACAAAAATTGTACGTAACTGGTTATTACAGTCTTATATAGGACGATAAACACCTTTCACAATTTTAGCCACCCGGCAATCATTTTCGCCGTTACAAGAGAAAAACGAAAATGTATCGAATTTTCTGTTTGTTGTCTTCCATTTTTAAAACCTTGTACTCGTAACTGAATTAATCAAACAAAAAACCGCAAGAGTATATTTTAATGTCAAATGTTACCTTTCCAACGAGCATAAATCTGAAATTGTTTGATAGATACCTCACGAGATATCGATCACTACAGACGTCTACCGAAAAAATAATGGATTACTTTTTCCCCAAACTAATATATGAATTTGATATCTTGACAATAATAGTTTACCAACACTAAAATTGTCGTAAATTACAAGTAAATTTGGTAAAAATTATTACACTTATTTATTGCTTTGTGTTGAAGAATAATTAATGCAATTGGATTTTAGAATTAAAGAAAAATGTATCTTATTCAATGCAGAATCAGGGTTTCAACGGATTACTTACCAAAATTTAGGATAGAGTAGTTTCAAATTAAGGAAGGGGCAGTTCGTCCTATTTTGGAGCTTAGTAGTAGAAAAGTAGGAAATAACTCGCGTATTTTTCCAGCATGAATCTTGATAGATGTTCCTTCACAAGCCAGAAATGCATCATCCATCTTCTATTGTTCAATATCGAACCTCCGATTTTTCTCCCCGACCACACAGAGCGAAATTCCATCCTCCATTGAGTTATTCGATTTTACTTCGTTTTAGTTGTTTGAGGTGGTGCGAAGTCCATTGAAACCGAATTATGTTTCGAGTGTGAAAAGTGACTATAGAGCGACAAACGAGCCGAAAATCAAACAATCCTTCATCAATACTTGCAGACAAAACCATCGACTAATGGATTAAATCATAAGAAAAATGAAATCGCTCAACCAAGAAAAAACTTGACCATTATTTAAAATAAAAAAAAATGCTGATAATTATATACCTACACATTTTTTCCGTTTTAAAATCTAAAAATATCAACAAGTATTTAATTAAGATAAGTTACGGAAGCTTAAAAATCAAAAAATCTAATAGTAAAAATATGTAGGAAGACAAGAAATGTTTCGAAATTTTGGTAAGCTTGTATTGGAAATTCACGGTTCAAAGAAATCAATAAAAAATACGCTAATTGTAAGAAAGCAAATAATTTGTAAGTGAAAGATCGAATATTATATAAGAGCATTAGAATTTCAAATGGATAATATTCTAATACTGATGAAAAACTTGTTCGATTTTTTTAATTTTCTTTGCTGATTTTATACACTAAAGGGTTCATTTGCTTTATCAATCTTTTTATATATGAATACTTTTTGCCATTTATTACACGAGGATTAATTCAACTGATATCCGTGACTTAAAGTGGAGAACGAACAATTGCAAATATTTACATGTGATGTTGGAGTTGAATGGGCAAACTGTTAAACTGAAGACTTAATGTTGTACATCCAGTAATTTAGGAAAGAATTTATGAGATGATGGCAATAAGTAAGAAAATAAGATTAAAATAAAAAATTGTAAGAAATGAATCACGGATTAAAAAATTGCACGTTCTTATTTTATAAATATCACACTTTACGATATTATTATTCTTTTTTTCTTGTGGAGGAATATTCTATTCATATACTTATCAGTTATGCAATTTATTTTTAAATTTACTTAATGCGATTACCTTATAGCGTTTACTTATGGAATTATCGCAACAAAAATATTTTGTAAAATACTACTCAAGCAAAAATCTCATGAAATTTAACTACTCATTCTCTACTGAATTCAGTTCAAAGTAAATTTGTTTTTTGAACAATTTTATATAAAAAAAAAAAAAAAAACTATTGTGTACTGCTAATATAGAAGCAAAGAAAGAATTTAAAAAGAAAATATTTCGCACTTATTTCTTTTATATACTAGTATTAACATTAAAATATACTATAAAATATTACAAAATTCCTGCAACATGAATATTCCATATGATTTTTTTTATAAGTAATCTTTGAAGTAAGCTAAATGACTTTAAAATGTTAAGTGTTTGTTCTTTTTTAGTAATTTTATTTTCAATGATAAAAAATACCTTATTTAAGAAAAATATAATCATAATTCGAAAGAATCAATCGCTTGAAATTTGAAAATAAATTTACTTCAATTTAATGAAGTCTAAAATAATTTAATATGTTGTATAAAATCTTTTTATAAACTCCAAAGTAATTCAACATACATTTATCGGTATTTCATAGCTTAACAATAGACTACTCAGTTACTCAATAATAGATGATTTACTGGCACGCCATAAGAGAAATATAAAATACTCGTTTAAACGTGTTACGGCAATGGTTGTGCTCCATAAAATTTTCAAGGTCAATTCTAAAAGCACTTTTGTGTATCAGAGAATTGATTTAAAGAAGATATCAACCGTCTATGGAAAAAAAAAAGCCATAAAAGAAAGTCAACAATCAAGCGGCAGCGATCCCTTGAAAAGAAGCAGAGAAAGCAAACAGCCGTAAAAGTGAAGAGAAAAATGTCGGGGAACCTCTCCAAATAAAAAATATATAAAAAAAAAGCGCACATCTGAAGATCTCGATCAAGTTCTATTTCTGTGGTAACCTTGGTAACCCTCCACTGGTAGGACTTCACTTCACTTGCCGCCGTAGAAGGAAGTGGGATAGTAAGTCGAAGAGTATAACTGAAAAAAGAAGAATTCCCTGCCTACTTTCCCCCCTCTCTCCTTCACTCGGAGGGACTTTCTTTGGAGTGACAGACAACAAATCAAGGAGACAGTGAGGTGTTCTTGGTGCTTTTCTCATTCTACGGTTACTTCTAGTCCCTCTCTCCGAATATTTGGCATTTCTATTTGAATTAGAATTTTTCTGGATTAGATGTTGCACATTCCTGTTTACATATTTGACTAATTTTTTTGGAGAAATTATCTGAATTCATGAGCATTACCATGAGTGTCTCTTGGATTTTGATGGGGAAATAAATCTGCTTTTCTAGAAAAATGTTATAATAATTAAGAAAAAATGCAGATACAGTATCAAAAAACTATTTTCAAAGAATGTTTAATTCAGTTATATCAACAAAAGCTTATCAACCGAAGCTTTATTTAAAAAAGTTTTACAGTTAAAAAAAAAGTATTGTGAATTGATGATAACCATTAAAGTAAATAATTGTAGATTTGCCGATGTTATTAGTGGATGTGAAGCTAAAGCTTGACTATTAATTTTTATTGCAAATGTAATCAAATGTAAGTCATTCAGTTACCTTCAATGAACAGTCAATTAATTACATTATATATATATATATATATATACAAAAAAATAATATGTACACTTGCTTTGTAAAATATGCCAGAACTGCTGATACATTTTTTGCATATTTTGTTAAAGAAAATTTCTCAATGGAACAAGCTAATTTTTTCATAGAAAAATAAATGCTTCTGCCATTTAATATTATAGATGGACAATGGACTCTTCCCATGATAGGATATTCATTTTACAATTTAAAATTTAATTTAACTAGGATATTCATTTTACGATTTAAAGATTTAAAATAGTTGATACAAATTCTCCATGTTGTTTTAAATCCCGGTTTTGTATCGAGAAATTTTTGCGCAGTTTGACAATTTCAAAGAAAATCGTACTGAGTGAGACTCTGCAAGTTCATATGTCACATCATGTCCCTCGAGTGTGTGCATCGCAAGTGTTGAGCTTCTTGCGATGCACACACTAGAGATTTAAATTTATTTCAAAATATAACATGGTTGATTGTGTTTAATGGTTTTAGTGACAGCAAAAATAAATTAATATTAAAATAATAAGTAAAATTACTGAGTGTAAATAAATATTAAATGTTCTAAAGAAGAATTAAATGTCAAATACTGTATTCATTTTTTAATTTTTTACAATAAAAAATGACTATTTATTGAGTATAAGATGCGAAATGTAATGAAAATCTGTTGATTATTTTTAAATATTTATTATTTGTTATTGAATTATTAGAATCTCAAAAAAATTATAGTCTTTCATTTATTTCTTGCGACCCATAAAATGATGATATATATAAAATGCGGCTTAAAATTTTTTCTTATATTTCAACTTTTAGTTCAAATTTGTAACTTTGCAAAGCATTGAACAGGTAAATTGAGTAAGAAAGATAACATCTCACAAAAAGAGTTTCTGCGAAATGTAAATAAAACAAAAAAGAATATGAGTATGTAAATGAAGATTTGGTTGGTTTGCACTCAAAAGTCATGTTTAGCACAAGAAGATTAATTAGACTGGACCTATAGTTTAAAATTGGCTCCGAACCACTATAAGCATCAAAGCCCAAAGTGGGACTCGAACTCACGATCTGTTGAACTGAAGATCTGAAGAACACGATCTGTTGACAAGCGCTAACCATTCATCTGTTACCTTGATATATTAATAACTAAATATTCTATAACTTTTTCAAGCATAAATCTCAATATTTTTTTAATATAAAAATAAATAACCATTTAACGAATTATATATAAGCAATTTACATAATTTTCCTACATATATAAGTATTCAAATATTTACATAATTTGAGTATGTGCAATGTTTATTTACCACGTTAATTATTAGTACACTAGAGTCATCGAAATAATTTATTAGCTTTAAGGTGTTACTTTTTCTAAGATGCGATAAAACTTCAATTTTAACTAGTGGAATTTCTTTTTTTTCATTGATATTTTAAAAATAGGAAAATACAATGCACAATTTAAATGCACAAATTAGAAAATAGGAAAATACAATGCACAATTTAACATCATGATTGCATAATAGAAACAAAAAATATTTAGTTCAACTATTAACAATATTTTTTAATTCAATTATTCTAGACATTGTAATATATGATATTCACAAAATTGTAATCCGAATCTATTTGCTATGCATGAATTTATTTTCAAATTTTAAAACATGATATTCTATACATAAAACTCTAATTGGATATTCAGTAAGGAAGCGACTAAACAGCGCTTCATTATTTTTTTCCTGTTTCGAATCCATTGTTTGAACAGTTCATAAATATATGATAGAAAATTTCAATTTCAATTAAAAATAAGTAAAAGAAAATTAAAAGCTATGAGACATCATTAATAAAATACGAATATTATTCATAAAGGAAACTGTTAAAGAATTGTATTTTTGAGTAAAAAGATAATATATATATATATATATATATAT
>JAPDSC010076388.1:0-10832 GCA_026290005.1 Latrodectus geometricus | reverse complement strand
AAAAAAAAAATGCTCGTAAATTATAGTTTGTGGAAGTGTTTTTTTATTGCCTATTCCGCCTACAAAATAGCGACCAAAATGATCTTGGTATTCACGTCATGAAGATATATTTATTGACTGTAATGTTAGTTGTGTTTCAAATGTTTCTTGCTGAAAAAATATCAAATGATGCAGCAGGTTATTTTATAGAAATACAAAAATAAAGGAATTTTTCTTTTATGCTTAAGAAAACTGGTTAGGAATTAATTCTACAGAAGCTTCAATTAAGAAGTTTTCATAAAAACCCAGATTTCATAGGTGAATTTAATTTAGTTGCAGACGTAATACTTTTACCATTGTGGTTATGTAATTTCGTGTAACCAAATTTTAATGACGCTAGACTCATCATTATCAGGTTCTGTGAGCTTGCGTATGATTTTTCAGGGAGGGAACAAAAATATCCATTGAAAAACGGCAAAAGTTGTTTGGAGAAATAAATAGCTTTATAGTTGAGAAAAAAATAGCTTTAAAAACGTGTTTTTAAAGCTATTTTTATATTCCTTTTTTTGTACTGAATGTGCACCGTAGTTATATAAAAAGTTATAATGAGAGTTTATGCATTTTAAATTTTGCACACGACTAAATCCAGGTAATATTATTAAATATTTAATGCTGGAACACAACAAATGTCCCCATGCTTTCCATTCTCTTTTAAATTGTATTTACCCCTTTTTCATATACTTTTTTAGCTTCGCATCATTCTTACAAATCCTTAAATTTCACGTAAAATTATAAAAAAATTCATTACTTTTCGCATCCTTACTATCGAAATCCCCGTACCCAGCGAATTGTACTGTAATCTCGATATATAAACTCTTACTAAACGTTGTTAGATTACATTTTAATAAAAAAAATATTTTTACCATATGAGGCTAAAAAAAATTTAAAAACTACTACGATTGTCGTGTACTTGAATATCGTTATCATAAAATATTAACTATCTTTTGAACACTTATATTTTTTCTCCTTATATTTGAACTTGAAAGTTGTAGAAACAGGCTTTGCATTTTACACTTAATATTAACCCAAGCTATTTATAAGCATACAATTTACTGACACGTTGCACAATTTATTTACATATACACAAATATTTTAGCATTATTGATTAACAACATGGTTGTGTACCCACATGATATTATTCTTTACATGTTTTAATTAATGTAATAAAATAAATGGTGCTACTTAACCGTTTGACAGCTATCCTCATACATTCAAAAGTAATATAAATAATTTGGATACTCCTAAATTTTCAAAAAAAAAAATTTTTTTTTAATTTAAATATATTTATAAAATTACATGTATAAATATTTGCTGACGCGCTGAGGTAGACTTACTGCAATGATAGCAGTGCATAGCGGTCAAACGTTTAAAAAAAATGACTGGCTGGAATAATAATTTATATAATAAACATTGACTTACAGAAGGCATTGTAACACTAGGCTGACTTCTAGTTCCATGTATATCATGTTTTCCAAGAGCTCCTTATATTCGATTCAAGTAGCGGCGTCATTTTGCATTCTCGAAGATTCAGTTGACACTGATCGGAATTTAATAGTTTTGCTCTCAAGTCTGCCTTTTCTGTTACAGCTTCTTCCTGGACCCTATTGTTGGCTGCTCTCTTCTGATTGGTTCCCTCTCTAGAACCTGTCCGTCTTGTACTAGTCTAGTCCACTTCGTAGACAGGAGGCGAGGGAATATTAATGGGATAGAATCTTACGCGAAAGTTTTAAAAGAATCCATCCAGGCAAATGTACGAGTAATTTAGTTAATTTATAAAAATATCTAGCCAGTGTCACACAGATATCCATTCCGTTCATAAAAAAATGAGTATTTGTGTTATTGCAGTGAGATTCATTAAATATTCAACATTAGCTTATAAGGCATGAAGTGTTTTTCCTTGGATACTGCAAAACCAACTTAATGAAAATTTATACATTAAATAAGAATAAATATTGAATTTTTTAAATGCGTAGTCACTGGAATCTTTTTGAGATTCTATTAATGTATTTCATTTTTAATTTATTGAGTGGTCGATGACATTTATATCCCTTTACAGAAATTAAAAAAAATTATTTGTTGAGACTTCATTTGACAAATGTGCTGTCCTTACGGTCTTTTTAGAAAAAAAAGTAACCTCAAAATTGTTAATCTAGTGAAACTAAAATGTCAATGATCATTTTATAAAGTATATGCAAAATGTTGATAATCTAAAACTCGATTTTTATTAAAATAGTTAAACAGGAGCGCTTAAAAGCAAATGCGTATTTGCTTATGTACGCTGAACAGCCGTGCTTTCGTTTATCAAAGCTATAGAGGAGACTTATCAGGCGGATTCTATCGTTCTCAGGATCCGCTAACGAGCGTATGTTTTCTGTACGTCTGTAACGAAAATTTTAATGGTTACACTATATCTTCTTATTTGCATACATTGTAAAATCGTTTGCTCTGTGTTGTTAAAATTGGTATAATACTAGGAATGCACTTTTCAAAAGTCGGAAGTTCCGGGTTCGATATCAGCCATTGTTGAATAGAGGAAAACGGACTTTGCATTTCTATTTCCACGTATATCTGGGTGAGTGCTATGGAATCTTCCCAGTTTTTTTACTTTTGAAACATGAGTACTGTCCACTATCTATGAAAAGTCCTGTCGAAAGGCGAAAACACGTCAAATGCTTTGTAACGACCCGTGGCTGTTTGGCATTGTATAATACGCGATATCAAAATTAACCTTTTTAATTATAAGACCTGTAAAATTTACATAATGTTATGCGTTTTTGAAATAATAGAATTTTATGTAAGGTGTAAAAATATCAGTGAAATTTCCTAAAGTCTGTAGATGAACAAGGAGAAGCTATTCCTACGGAAAAATTTCTTCGCTTGCAATGATAAGCGCTTTCTCGAATCTTTAATTATGTCGGCACGTAAACTCTGAGGATCGTGCTCCTCTAGTAATACTTCAAATGCTAAAAGCTTTATTAATGTCACAGATCCCAATGAATAATACGTTTTTCAAATTTTCTAACACTCTTATTTTCGCAATGACCCTTGTCAATCTGGTAGTTTTTATTCCGTTCAAGTATCTTAATATGACAGCTGTGGTTGCAACAGATTTCAGTTATAACTTCTGCTCATGATTTTGAAATGAACACATGGAGTGCGTCGAATAGTAATTTCATGGCTGTAATTATTTCGTACCGAAACTGTCCACTTACGTCAGCATAATTTTTCCTTACACATTAAGAATATAAATTAAACACATTGCTGAGAATGCTCGTAGATATGGAGCAGTTTGGTTTTGTCAGCAAAATCTTTTAATAAACCCACTTTAAATCTTGAATTAAAAAAAAGGGAAAATCGTTTGATATTTCACTCAGAATATTTCAGATTATTTATCTTGAATATTGCTTCAATGAATGCTCTTTCAATGTAACTGTAACTTCCAATAAACTAGTTTTAACAGATTTATCAACAATGACTCATAAATCTGCTAAAGAACAACTTAATTATGGGCAAAAATTTGTCTAGCTTTTATTCGCTAATTTTTTTTTTTTTTTTTTTTTTTTTAAACCTTCATTGCAATAAAACTACTTGTATTCAACTTTTTTGTATTTTATATTACTGTTAAACTATTTCTTCATGATATAAATGATATGTCGATCATATTTTTTAAAAATAATTTTGCCGCAGACCGATTGGGATTTCAATCTGAAGAATTGATATTTATTCGTATTTATGATGGTTCAGTTTACTAAGAACATTAGAATTAGCAGAAAAATAAACAAATCGAATCAATCGTCAATAACTGTTGTCAGCTACCTCTCAACCAATTGCTTGTATACTTTTTCAATCATCTTAAAGTTTGTTTCTTTGAGATGATAAAATTCACTTTTAATCATTGCACTCCAAGATTCATAAGGAGACGTGTCATAAACTCGAAGTCTTAATGCCGCATTGTGTTAAGAGGTGATTAAAGTTATACAATTGGAGCCTTACTCGAAAAACTGCAGATTAGGCTCTTGAGTTCAATATCTGCTTTGAAGAGGCAGTTATTATCGCTGCTTGCCTCAAGACTTTGGAGAGGTGGAAGGGTCAAGTGGCTCCACAGATGTCGCAACAACTACTTCGGAACGGTTTATGCTTCGAAAGAAGTGTTGCATCAAGAAAAACAAATGTTTAATTGTATATATTGTGCGTGTTTTGAAATGCAGAAATTACAGCCTTTTTTTTTTCTTTAATGCCTTGGTATGCTAGCCATTTTATCGTCGTTGAAATGTTAATCAAGTAGCTGAATGCTATGTATGTGTGTAATTCTGTTCATTCTTTAAATCTTGAAAATTCATTTAGTTCCCTCCCCCCTTACAATAGACTTTAGCCTGCTCGCTTAGATGGGATGTTAACAATCTGTTCCATAAAGTAAATGTGGATATTTTAACACTGGATCATTAAATTTATCGTGGCTCATTTGTCAAACTTTTTTTGTGAGGTTTTTAAATTGGGTGCCTCTATAAGTGCTCTTCCTTGTGATACGGCCAACGATCGACAAAATCTGCCTTTGTATAATAAAATATGTATATTCCTGCAAATCATGTCATTAAAAGCTTTATGCGTATGTATTTCTAATATTTTATTCGAAATAACATGTCATACGTATTTTATCTTAAATAAATGAAAGACAACTAAAGACTTCAATTCTGATTTAAAAAAGCATCAAAATTTATTCGGTTTACGTTCTAAGAGGATTTTAGGTATCAGCATTTTGGTTGAGCTAAGTTAATGCATTGAAAGTTCTGTTCGCATAAAATTTCCCTCTAATTCAATAATCTTTTCATTTCAAATTATCAGCTATTATTGTTACGTAACTGTGGTCATCTTCATATAATCTGACTTCAAAACACCGATTAAAAAATTAAAATATTTAATAAAGTACATATAAATATACATAAAAAAAAAAAGCGGTCTACATCAGAACTTTCAGTTATGAATGTTGAGAGAGTGCTTAAATCATCAACAAATGGATTTTGCGCTTGCTCATTGAAATAAACTTTAGGCGCATACGCAGGAATGCGAGGGCTTTTTTATTCATATTACTCTTTTAAAATTTAAATTTCTGCTGTTTTTACAACTCTATAGTGATGTTTATGCCAGTCACATTTTAGACGAATTCGAATGAATACGTAATGAGATTACATTCATCGTTGACATTTATTTCGTAACTTACGGTGATGGATATGAAACGTACATTTTTCGATCCTCATACCGCCTAGCCGCTCTAATCATTTATTGAAGACGTATTTTATTTTAAGGCTTTTTTTGCTATTTGTATGAAGAACAAGATCAAAGGTTTGATATCATCCACTGTTGAACAGTGGGTGATGGATATTTTTGACAGTACGGTATAGAAGACACTCTAATTACTAAATCTTGTTGTATGATAATATGAATACTGCATCTATCATCTAAGATAATTGGATTTGCGTTTCACACTCAATGTCACAAAGAAGAAAATTCCCAAGTACGCACTCTGGAAGCCAAATGCGAATTCATTTTAAAAAGTGGATTAATTGACGAATAAGCTTTTGTGTGTAAAGTGACCGTTGACTGACAATTCTGTTGTTTAATATTAAAGCTGAATGGTTATTACTCCGGTGTTCAGTTCAATCGCTCGTGGTTTCGACTCCAGCAGAGCGGGAATATTTATCTTTCTTTAAACTGTGGGTTCCAGAGAAGTTATGAATATCGCTTGCAAAATGTGACCGAGGAGTTACAAACCAAACTAACATCCATTTCTTGATAAACTAGTCTGAAATATTTCTGAAAGCGCTTTTCTATTAGTGGGTTACTAAACTCAAATCAGGAAATTTCTTTTTTCTTTCCAAAATCATTTATTTGTTTGGTTTGTGTGATTACATGTAAAAGTAATATTTTGGAATTCCTTTTAAACTAAGTTTCCTGGTGAATGATGTGATTCTAAAGTCACAAATTCAACGATCCCTCAATATTTTCAACGTAGTACTCCACATTAATAATCTTAAATAATTAATGAATGCTAAAATTGAATTTGATAAACGCTATATGAAATGCTTACGATTGAGGGTAAGGCACCACTAGGTTCAGTGTCTTCAATATGTAGTCTGTTACAAATCGAAAGCAATTATCGAACAACATCGAATTCTCCGCTTAAGAAGCGTTCGAAAACATGTTTTTAAGTTTCATCCGAAGTTGGTGGGAAAATCACCAAGCGTCGGTTCATTGCAAGACAATGTGCTGTTGAATCTAGATAATCCGAATTTAATGATACCTCCTTAGCCGTAATCCGAACTAAGCAGACTCAAATTGCAAATACCTGAAACAAGTTTTAAATGGCTACTTTGAAGTCAATTTGATTTTAAAAAATTGCTTTTTCGATTTGAGTACTGCGCTGTCTTATTTTTATCACAGATTGTTCGAATGGTTAGGAATCCATTTTGAACGAAATACATGTCCTTGTGTACAACAAAGCGATTACGCAGAAAAATTACTTTTTAAATCCCACAAATTGATTTGTTTTAATTATTTAGGTGTGTAAAAATATTTTATTCTTTTAAGTTCAAAGACATTAACCGAGATTTCTGACATCTTGCGTATTTATGTTCTTCTGGAAAGACTTAATATAGATAATGGGCGGTATTAAATTTCTGCGAAAGAGAAAACCGAGAAAACTCCTGAACACTTTCAATTTAAAAAAAAAAAAAACTCTATCTCAATAGGTTTAGTGTTGGTATATAGCAACATAATTTTCAGGAAAGGCCACCCATATGCTCTTCCTGTAATAATTGTGTTCAACTTAGGTTAATTGTTCAACTCCAATCTTAGGTTCAATAACATCTGGGTTCGATATCTGCGTTGAGTAAGCTAGAAGCTTTATGGTTAATACTTCCATTTCAGTTGTTCGTGGGTACAGTTGCCACGTTGAATTTGGATGTTTGTAATGGTTTGAAATCACCATAAAATTGAGATCTGATCCTGTTGGCTAAAGTATTGCCATATAGTGCAGTACAGCCTGACTGACCATCATTGTGAATGATTTTCCAAATTTAAATTTACGTAATTTTGTCATTCGCAATGCATGATCAGCCATATTTACTGAAATGAAACATAAGAAATAACATTAGGGTATGATCTTAATTTTCACTAATTTTCCTTTGAACCCGTGATTATTTCTTTGAAATAAATGTCAGCAATATACGAATAATTTATAGGGAAATTGCAAGCTACAAAAGTTCATTAATACCGCTTTAAGTGTTTATTGCATTTGCTCAAAATTTTATGATACGTAATTTTAATATACATTTTTATGTTTTCTTTACCTCCGTTTCTGAAAGTTTAAAGATACAATGCTTAGCGAAATATTCTATTTATTCAGAGGCGAAATGTAAAAATGTTTATATCAAAAATGCGATACATTCTGTCTTTTATACGTTAAACAATCGCAACCTTTCTCAACCGTCGCTTATTATAATTTATTCGGCAATTCCATTGTTCCTTTAACCTACTTCTTGTTGCGAGTATGATTTTTATTGAGAAAAAGTATGTAATAAATCGTGGTTGCTTTATTTTTACGTATGATCTATTATAAAACACACGAGCAATGAAATAACTTTTCAAAATTCCCTTCTCGAAAATTATGCAACATTCTACGCAAATAATGGCGTTTTCGTAGAATATTAGTTTTCGAGAAAGATTACCATTTATATCCGTATGGGGTTTAAGTTTATATAAAAATATTGAGTTGAACAGTGTTTAAATCCTAAATGAAAATATATTTTATTACCTTTTCTTTTCATTTCAAAATTTATCAAATTAAAATAATAAATTTATATCTCCAGTTGAGCAAGTAATTTTCCTACTTTAATATTTAAGGTCTATTTTTCAATAAAATGAATTTTTCATTAATAAACTATCGAATGTTTTTAGAATTGTTTTAACTTACATCGTGATATGCTTAATAAATTCCCTTTAATATAATATCTAACTGTAATAATAGTTTTTATTTACATATATTTTCCTTCGATGTAGAAAATCCTCCTTTTAAAAATTATTCAACAGGAATGAAGTTTTATTTTTTTGTATGCTTAAATATAGTGTATCTTTAAAATAAAGCATAAATTTATAATCTCTTTATAAATAAGAAACTATAAATGTATGCTTTTTTTAAAGATTTTGTCTCCATTTTATTACAAATTTTAGTTTTATCATGCTTTGACGTTTAACTCTTTGATCTCTTGATTTTTTAAAATACAAGCTTTCAAAGGAAAGTTAAATCTTAACAGCCTCATAAAACCGTGATTATAGAAATTATTGCTTATCAGAAGGCCATGATGTTATCCAACCAAGCTTAATGCAAAATGGAGCCGACAAAAGCTATTAGCCGCCAAACAATGGCCAAGCGAGAAGAGACGGCGAGGAAGTTGCAATTGAATTGTATTTTTATTGCTTATTTTTCTCATCTTTAGATCCCATTTGCCAACACCGACATGCTACGTTGCTTTTTCACTGCGATTTTTGTTTATTTAACTTGTAATGCGTGCAAAGCTCACAGTGCATGCCGAAAACTTTTTTTTTTCCATCCCGTCTGCTTCTTTATTTTTTCCTTCTGGATACGCTTGCACGGCTGTTTATTTGCACGCACAAATTATATACGTTGGTATCAATGTTGTGTTCTTATCTAAAGTGGTATTATTTCTGTAATAAGTCCCTTTGTGGGTCCTTGGTATCTGAAAGACCATCATTATCTGACGTTGGTGCTGGTTTCTCATTTTTTAAATGGTATCATTTTCTCAATGACAAGGGCATGTCCACGATGTTTCTTTTTTCTTCTTTTTCGAAAACGTGGCGAGTTAAAAATTTGGAGCGTATGCATAAGAATTTTATATTAAAAAAAATAGTCAGCAATTTTCCGTTGCAGTTCTAAATTTGCTCTTTAAAATGTCAATTTGAGCGCATAGATTTTTTTAAACAACCCCAACAAAAGGATTAATTTACATATCTTATATAAATTTTCCTTATTTTTATTCAATGGATCGGAAAGAATTGCATATTCCGTGTTCCGATTGAAATTTGGCTATTAAAGTTGTTCTAAATAGGAAATGATGACTATCCAATTTGCATTGCTTTTTGAATTTCTGAATTTTATTTTTTATTTAAAAAAAAAATTATTGGAACATTTTGTTTGCTATTTTCTGATGTAAGAAAAAATTAATATTGGCATCTGTTGGCACTTTTAGGTTCTGTGCGCCATTGGTGTTTAGTCTTAATTATGGTGAACATTTTGTAAAATTCGCCGCTTCAAAAAAAGTTCAAAAATTTTGTTATACATTATTAATTTTATACTTTTATCACTATCATTTTATTGCTAATAGTTCAAATGTAATAATATTTTTTTCTTTAAATATACATTCTTAAAATATATAGCACATTTCAATATACACTCAAGCAGTTTCGCAGTCAATTACAATTATAAGTAATTATTTTCATTCGTAATCGATATAGTTTATGAAAACATCGGAAAAAGTAAATTGCTTATAAATTAAAATAATGAATTTTATTGTATTATAAAAATAAATCTCATTTGTTTTTATTTATTTTTGTTTCAGGTCGCACTTAAAATATTTGTATCATATAATGATTATTTCATTTGATAAATTTATAAAATGCACGTGTATTTACATTAAACAGTTATATTTCAATATTTAAGTCACTACATTCACATTTCATTTTACAATTCCATACACGTTAAAATTTGAAAAGGAAATTTGTTGCATGTATATATTTCTAAATTTATCTAGCATTAGTAAACAAGTAAGTGCATTTACTTGCTTTCTTTACCATTTGATAATTTAGCATTCTCTTAGTAAAGTTCTCATTATTTTCGCACCTAAATACGAATTTATTGTCGTTATTAAAATATTTTGATAAATATATTAGATAAATACGTGTAGAATTCTTCACTTTGTTATACATTATGCGTATGATTATTATTTATCTCGATTTTAAACTTTAATAAATGTATATTAAATACATACTTGTAATTTGAAAAGGATGTAACCCATGTACATACTATCTGTATATCATTGATTTGTTGGTGACGATATATCAATTCACTTTATTCGGAAATTAAATTATTGAAAGCAAATTTTCGTTATTTTTAGAAGTATGAATTTACGTTTGAAACGGCTATTAAATTCAGATGTAGATAAATATTCTATTTTTTTTAGTGTTGCCACTCTGAAAGAATGAAATATACTTGTAAAGGAAAAAACAATTAATTTATAAAATCGTATCGGTCATAAATTAAAATAAACTTAAAAATCACTTAATTTGACTAAAAAAATCATTCAAAGTATTTGTTATTTTTTGTGTTTTTTTATTATGTTTTTTAAAAAATAGAACGATGTAAAACAACTCCTATTACGTCATTATAGTATATTTTACAATATCGTTTGAATTTTTTGCATTAGAATATTTTCATGCATTAGTTTTTATTCTTGTAATGGCAACAAATTCGTTTACCGAAACAAGATTTTCGAAGCCAAATGTAAACATGATAGAATTATGCCCAATATTGATTTCATTCCATATATTGTGCTTAATCAGTTTTTAGAAAAAATTTCGAGAAATTTTAAATCTTGTATGCCAAACATTATACATAATTAAATTGAAACTGGTTTCTGCTCTTGTGATGTTTAATTCATTTTGTGGATGAATCTTTTTCATAAGTTGCCTTCGAAATACTTATAGCATAAATGCAACGATCA
>JAPDSC010076379.1:0-68163 GCA_026290005.1 Latrodectus geometricus | reverse complement strand
ATGATATATATCACCAAATAAAAATTTTAGGGCTTGGAATGCGATTCTAAAATTTAAAGTTTAGTTTTTACAGGAGATCAGAAATATATACAGTACAATTTTTTTTTAATTTCTAGCCTCATAAATAATTATTCAAAATAATTAGTAACTCATTATATATTAATAAACTACCAAATTTTCGAATATGTATTTTATTTAAGAAATATCTATTACCTTTATTTACAGAAATGCATTCATTTATTAAGTTGCACAGATAGATATTTATTAATAAAATATTAAAATAAAAATTCTAAATTTGAAAAATCTAAATTTAAAAAATTTTAAATTAAAATAAATCTTTTAATAGTTCAGAAACATAAGTCATTTTTATTGTTCAATATATATTTATTTAGTAAAGGAAATTTCATATAATTCAAAATCTCTTCTGAAAAGAAAATTACAAAATTATAAATCAATTATCAGAGATCTGTAGACATTAATTACATCAGTGAAATAAAACAAAAAAAAAACTTGTTTTATTTTCCACAATTAAAAAAATTAATTCAAATATACAAATAAAAACAATACTTAAAAAGGAACAAAAATTTTGTATTTTTTATAATTACAAGAATGAGCAGAAATGTAAAATAAATTCTAAAAATGATTGAGGGAAGTTAAAGAATAAATTATTAAAGAATTTGGTTTAAAAAGCATTCAATAATTGTTTTGAAATTGGTGAAGCAAAATATTTTGCTGAAAAAAATAAAATAGTAAATTTAATTATATGGCTTCTGAATGATTTGCATATACATCATTTATATACACAGTATCAAAAAAGCTATAGATTACCAATATTTATACATTAATTTGCACAAAAATTGATTAATGGAGGCTACACAGAATTTATTATATTTTCCATTTCCGTACTTCAAAAATTTTTATAATTAAGTAATAATTTGAGAGATAAATTTAAACTCAATAAGTATATTTTACTGTAAGTACTTTAATATTTTAATCTCTAACTTTTCTAAATGTATGTAGAAGTATTTTATTTCCATATTAAAAAGAATTATTAAAAAATTTAAATTTGACAAACTTATTGTGTTTCAAAGACTTCATTACAATTTTTAAATGCAGTGACTTCAACTGAATTTGAAAGATCAATCACAACTCAATTTATGTCCGCTGCATTTAACATTTTATTTTAGATACCAATTAAAAAATTCCTTATTTTAGTTTGCTCGAATTTTCAAAATAATATTTTCTAAATGATGATTCAATTAGAAAACTTATTTGCATAATTATTGGTTTCTTGATAACTTGAGTGAAGTAGCAAGACTAATTTAATTGGTATTAATCAAAACAGTTCTAATAAATTAAGGCTTTATATGTAAATTCTAATAGGGTAGAAAATTATTAAAAAAACTATATGGCAAAAGTTTTTATAACTACTATGAGGGCATTATTTTATTAAAACATTTTATTAGTTAAACAAAAAAATTAATACGAGCTAACATACAAGAGAAATTAAACATTAAATACCAAATAAAAATAGGGAAAAGATAATTGCAAGTAATTTATCTAGAAATATTCCAAATTCTACTATGATCTTTAAAAAAATTATCATTTAGCAGGCAAATCCATATTAAATATAGGGTTAGTTTTCGATAATGTCTCCCATTTTTAAATCTCATAAGTATAAAATAAAGGTATGAACTATTTTTATCTATTATGCTTAAGGAATAAATTTTGCCTAAGACAATTAAATAGTGCTTTGATGCATAACTTCACATCGAAGCAAACTTTTGCATTGAAGAGTAGAATCTTAATAGAAAAAAAAAGTTAAACGTTTATTAAATTACAAAAATATATCAAATCTATAAACATCTAAGATTTCAAAACCTGAAACCCCATACTTTTATAATAAAAAGTAAAATAAATATTTAAAGTTCCAATAAAATTAAATTTTCAAATTTAAAATTAGACAAATTTAAAAAAAGTGAACATTTTTATATCTCAAAATATCCACTTAAAATTATGTAATACAAATTTTTGTGAATGAGTTTTTTCACACATTTTATATATTTCACTGAATACATTTATTGTTGCAAAAAAAAAAAAAAAGAAAGAAAGAAAACTTAGTATAGTTAACCAGAGTTGCTTAAAGTAGGAAGAAGTTTTCTGTGTTCAAATATCATAGTGATAGAAATGAATATATATAATATCATTTTACTGGATGAGTTTTAACATTAAAATATTTAACACAAATAATTGTATTTAAACTAAAGACAAATTTTGGAAGAAAAAAAAAGTGTCAAAAGGCATATTGTAGAATTGATAAGCATAACTAGATAAAATTTAATGGAGTTTAAATATACATTGCTGTTATACCCATGGGGAGAAAATGTTCTAAATTTTGCTCAAATAAAAGCACAATCTACGAAAGATGGATTTCTATCTGTTGCTCCAAGAAGATAAATGGAAATGTATTACATGAAAATAAGTTTTACATAAAATCTGCTGCATAACAAAATAATTTCAAAAATGCACCCAAAAGGATGCTTAAACAATTACTACTAAGTAATTTTTGAAGCACCTCTTAGAAAATTAAAGTAAATAAAAAGATCAGAAATGAGAATAAGTAAATAGGTGGTATTAAACCAAAGATATATTAAAAATTGTCATTACAACAAAGACAACAATAATAGACATTATTCTTCTTTACAAATAAAATTCAGTATGTTACTCAAGTAAATTGCTCTAAAAAGCAGCATGCTTTCTATTGTAAACAAATCATTTCAATAGATGTATCTAGAACTCATAATATTTCTTTTAAGACACATTCATTAAAAGCTAGAAAAATTCATATCAATAAGCTGTTTCTACAGCAGTAATTGTTGAAAATTAATATGACATCATTTAGATTTAACAAAAGTTTGATGGTGCAGTTCCTGTCAAATTCAAAATAAGAAGAAATATATTTGAAAAAGTAATATAATCAAGTATAAGCTCTATGATGCTGTTAAGATTTAGAGAAAAATGTTTTCTAAATGGAATTCTCTAAAAAATATTAAATTATCATAAATATGTCATTCCCCCCCAAAAAAAAAAAATTAAGATTCTTTTTCATTTAAATTCAGATTTTTTTAGCAAGATTACAACTGACTTTTATACAGATATGCATAAGACATGCTGCTTGCAAGAGAAGAGGTGAACAAATTTTGATTCTAAAAATAAGGATTGACTGGCATATAAAAAAGAAATTTTAAGTATTATAAACTAAAAAAAATTAAGCTTTGTGACACAACAGGCCAACGGGCAGCTACGGCATAAAGTACCCATATCTGTTTTCTTGAACAAGGGCTATGGAATGCAAAGTATATAACACAGTTAGATGATCAGCTTAAGGTGAAAAATTTACAGTATTTAGTTTTCAAGCATGCTTGATACTTAGTTTTATCGATCCTCTCAAAGGATGAAAGGTTGAATTGACCAAGCCCAACCCTAGGATAGAACATCAGACCTGTGCGCTGGGAGTGCAAAATGCAACCACTAAGCCACCAGGGTTCTTATTATTCTAATGTTATAAAGCTTTTAATAAAATATTGCATAAAAATAATCGTGAATTATTAAATTATATATAGATAAAAATTGCATGTAATTTACATGGAATACAGAAAAAATTAGAAAATTATTCCCACAACATTTACAAAAAACCTAACTCAAATAATAATACTACAGGTAAATAAAGTTTGGATGTGTGTCCAGTAATCACTTATATTTTTGATACTACTGCACACAGTGTGAGATAAGAAATAAATCTCTAGAGAAGAGTTTTCCATAAATGAATTACTTTAGTAGATGATAAAGATATTTCACGAAGAAAAAATATAATGCTTTCTTATTTGGTAAAAATGAGAATATAAAAATGTTTCTTGCAACAAGAAAATAATTTTAAGTAAAATATTATTAATAAATAAAGCTTCAATAAAGTTTTTAAACCATCTCTCCTCTCTTCCACTATAAATTAAAAAATCATTAAACTTATAGATTCAAAAATATCAATTATGAAATTTCTAGATAAGCATAAAAATATTGTTGTGCATGCCTCAATATAATGATTCATTATCAGATTTTAGAACATTTTCAAATAACATAAAATGTGATATAGTATTTTCAAGCTATATTCAAAATAGCGTTTTCTTTCACATATAAATTAAAAAGTGAATAACTGTAAAAAGTGGAACTTTCAATCGCACCCTAAAAATATTTATATTGAATTTTTTAATTGTCCTTAAATAAATTACATGGTACATTCCCTATAATAACATTTATAGGTTATCGTAACAGATATATATTTAATAATAGTTTAAAATTAAAAAAATATTAGGCTTTTACATATGTAAAATGTGTATGCACATGAATATACACAACTAATAGTATACGTAATTAAAAAATACAATTGTATAGGTGATTAATCAATAAACAATACATAAAAATTTCACAAGCAAATTTTAGTGATAGTCCTATTGCTAATCATGCAATATTAAGAAATTTATGAATTTTAGAATACTACGTTTTTCTTATATAATGAAGATATTAAAAAGTAAATAGTTTCTCATTCATGCATAGGAGAATAGTTTGTGTAATGTTACACATTAATATTTACAATTCTGTTAGGAATACATAATCAAATGTGGACTTATTTTCCTTTTGCAACTAATTAAATATAAATTTATAATGTGGATACATTTATTATGTATACAAATTATAAATATTTATGAATTTCTAATGTTTGGAGTTTCGATTTGCTTACACTACATACAATGCATACACATAGGTCATTTTCTTTCCCATTCAGGAAACATGCTGGGTAAAAAGGAAACAACCTATATATGAAATTCTTTAACACTATAACAGAAACTTCAAGGAGCTACAAATAGAACAAAAAATTACCTCATTTGTATTCCAGCGATGACGCTGGTTGGGAAAATAATCTGCTTTCGGTATGCTTTCCAGGCTTTCGGGAAGAACTGGTCTAGTATCTTCAGATTCTAGAAATAAATCATACGTATTAACCATTCTCAGTTCAGAAAATGAATAGGAAGATAATATCACATTCTATATCTTTAATTATTCAAAAGAACATTAGTCCATCAATAAAAGCATGCAGACAAATTTTTGTATTAGTTAGACAAAATATAAATCATTTACATAGTTATTGAAAAAAAAAAAGTTACAAAATTAAAAAATAAATTCTAAATACAGAAACTTTAACTAAGGATTCTTATTTAATTTAATTTATTAACATGAATTCATGTTAATTTTTTTTAAATTTTATAATTACAGAGAAATACTGTCTAAAGATCTAAATTTGAGATTTGTTATTTAATATGTAATAATTTAATAAAAATGTTAACATTTAATTATGTAATATATAAATATATCTCCACACACTACTTTCTTCTTTAAAATTATTTTTGAAAATACAAATTTCTTTCATAAAATAGAAATTTTTAAATGCAATTGAATTTTAATATTCAATAACATTTAAACAGAACTTCTATTTTAAAGAACAAATAATTTGAATTTGAGGAAGTTTCTTTATGAATTGTACAACAATAATATCAATATAAAGAACTGGATGAAACATCTGATATATTTTCAAAACTACTTTTAAAAATGGAACTAAAAATAGATTAAATGAAGTTTCAAAGCGTTTCGTTTGTTTTATCACATTGGGGTCACTTTTTGCTAAAAAGACTAATTTCCCTGGGTTTAATTTGATTTAATTTCCTTGTGACCCATTATTTATTTGTTCTAAGCATTGATTTGACTTCGACCGTCGGTTTAAAATGGATACATTTTCCATGTGCATCAAAATGAAGTGGAAAAATTACCTAATCAAGACATTAATAAATCAATCAATATATAATAAGGGTTCAAAAACAGAAAATTAAAGTAGCAAATTTTCTAAGTTAATATATTTAATATTTTGAAAATATAATCTACGTAGATACATTACAGAATGAAAATTTCGAATATGGAGCAAAATTTATCACACTCCTATTCTAAATCTGGAAATAATATATATATATATATATATATATATATATATATATATATATATATAGGTTTCAACTTTTATAAAATTTCCAAAGAAGGAAAAGTTTGCATGTTCGATCGCAGATTTTATTTGTTTAAAATACATCTTATTTGTTTAAAACAAATAAGATCTGCGATCCATTTTGTAATTCTTTACAGCGATAAATTTCAAACATATTTGAAGCATAACATTTTAAGAGTTTTTGGAATATTTCTGAGTATAGAACTTAAATAAAATCATTTGGAAAAAAAAAATTATCGCTGAGCAGATGTTTCACTAGCGAAATAAGATAGACAAAACTTCTATAATGGATAAGAATTTTCTATCAGCATTTTAGAATAAAGAAAGGTATTTTAGAATCAGTTTTTTTTTAAAAAGTGTTTTCACATTTTCATAAAATGAAAATAAATATTCCGAAAATATTGCCAGTTGAACAGCTAAATATTGAAGCCATTCTGTTTATAATTTTAAAAGCTCTTGCGATAGTTCTGTCTTGAAATCAATCACCTGAAAAGATTTCTAAAAGAAATGAAAACTTATTTATGAGAAGACTGATTTATAGTATCATTTCAAAGTATTAAAAAAAAAATCAAAGAACTTGGAAAGATATTTATTTTTTATATCAAATTCCATTTATAAAACAAAAAAAAAGCAGTGATTCATCCGAAAAGAACTTTCCACGCAGCAGACATCAAATCTATAAATGCACGAGATACAAAATTTTTCTTTTTAATATCAAAGCAAGTCGAACACACTGTGGAAGAACACGCAAAAATATTTTCCCACCATGTTTCAAATAATTGAAAAAGTTTTTCTCGCAACTTTTTCCGTGAAACATCTTTTTTTTTTTTCATTCTTTTCTAAAATAAACAACGAATATCCAAAAGTTCAGAATTCGATTTATTTTAACATTCCTCCCCCCCCCCCTCATAAGATATAGCTTCTTATAGTTGCGCTACTGGTTGGAACGGCGAATTCCCATTTTAATAAACCACGCAGAAGTTCCAGAGCAGGACATAATCTGGAGACCGTTAATTTTAATGAATATCCGTTCTTGATTAGTTTTGATAAAGAGAGGTAAACGAGCCAATAGCAAACTACATTCTCGTAACCAATGGACGCGAGGATCAACAGCGACCTTTAATGGATGTCTGCTCCAAACAAGTCGGCTAAGAATTTGGAGTGGAAACGCGACGCAGGAGAAGAGATATTAGAAATTAAACACACAATTAACAGCAAGGGATGGAAACAGCATATGGCGCTAATTACTTTCCAGATTTGCAAGCTCAGCAAATCAAAATAACCTTTAAATGAGTTTTCAGCGGAGATCGTAATCGCGAACTTTATTTTATGGCTGCATACACACGTCATACAGGATTCGGTTCATATTTAAATGCTGAAAGTATCTTCCCGTAATGCAATAGCGCGTACTGAGCACTAATATGACTTGATCTTAAACTTCAAAATAAGAATCAAAGATCCAAAGATTATTGGAGCTGAATGTGAATAATCCATTGATAGTGTGCGAAATTAAAATTTACATTTTCCTATTAACTTTACCGTTATGACAAATTGACAGTAGTTAATTAAGTTATAAAGAAATGATTATACATAGCCATTTTTTTCCTAAAAAAACAAAAAAGACAGTTTGAATAAATGAATTTTACTTTAATTAATTTAATTGTGTAAAATTATGAACTGAATATGCTTATACAACATTTTCTACTGAACATTTAAGAATTACCTAACTGGTCAAAAGAAAATGTTATGTATCCATATTCAATAATACCTTCAAGAATTGTTTGAATACTAAACATTATTTAGCACACACAGAAATATATTACATTTTTAGATGCATACAATATACAAGCTTTAATGTTTTTTTTTATCCATTGAAGTTTCAAGAATGCACAAAAATATCTTTATTAAATACAAATATCATCAAAAACAAACTTATGATTATAAGCATATGCTCACATTTAATGACTTTACATTAAATATTTCTTGTATTTATAGACTAATATTTACGTTTATCAAATTTAGAAAGTACAAAAGGCTAGTTTACCAAGCTCTCAATAATATAGGTATGTTTGAAAAATACAAAATAGGATTAGCTCCTCAAAATTTCACAAAAAATTAAAAATTATTTTTCCACTAACTGTTACACCTATGCGAACTAGTACTTTATTAATTCATATTAGTAAATTACCACTAGTACAAAGTGAGGATTCATTTTGCACAAAAAAAGAGTTTAAAAATAAGATTAAAATTCGCTAAAACGTAACGAAAGGAGTAGAGATATTTTTAAAACTAATACAAAATCTTAGCTTTGCTACTATGCAACGATTTTAGAGGTTGGAAACAATTGTGTGATCTAGATTTATAACTTAATTCGAAATAATATCGATAAATAAATATTGAGATATTAAGAGATTTACTTTCACGAACGACTTGAAAATTGCTTCATTCTGCATTTATCAACAAGCAATCAAGCTCCAAATGTGACAATATGTAACCACTTCAAAGAATAAAATCTCAAGAAATTTAAATATCCTAAAGCTTCCAAAAGAATAAACTAATTACTTTTTTATTGAGGTTCTTAAAAACTATGGATCCCTTTTTGTAAATAAAACAAAATAATTGCACGTTGCTATGTATCAATGTGTTTATTTTTTATTTTTTTTATCAATGTATATATTCCTTTAAGTTTACATAGAAAAGTAAGCTGTTTAGAATATTTTACTGGACATCAAATGGGGGAAAAAAAGTAAAAAATTAGAAAGGATAAGGAAATTAAAGACGAAAAACAAATATTTAAAATAAAATGATAATACATCAACCATTCCATCTTTGGATAAAGTAATACACCACTAAATCAAACTATAATTTAAATTTTTCTCACTATTTGTGGTTAAAAAAATTAACTTTGCAAAGTATGTTTCTAAGGCATTAATTTTTAGATTTTGAAATTGTAACACTAATTGCTTTTTTTTATTTACTTTAACTTTCGTAAAGTTAATACCGAGTTAACAATTAAATTGTCAGTGCTTTAATATCTTTGGTTTAACTCCATGGTCTTGCTTGTTTTGCACTGTTTATGTATGTGAATTTTTGGTCCTATCTGCTATGATCGTTCAAGTTCGAAATAGAGCAGAATTCATTTCAAACTGCATGTCATGAATAAATAAGCTATCATGAATAAAAAATATCACAGTATGCGCGCGCGCGCGAGCGAAGACGAGCGGATTAAGCCATCTCTTAATCAAGTGAAGCTTGAGCAAGTGAAGCTATAAATGCATAAACTATTCATCATTTTTATGTTATCGGGTAGAAACTCGTTGCCCAAATACTTGACTAACATTGACAAGAGATTCATAACGAAGTCACTCTGTTTTCCTTTACAAAGAAAAAATTTTGCTATAACTTTCACTAAAATATTCATTTAGAACACAAAAACTGTACATATTTTTGGATATTATTTCTAAATTTAAAATACTTCCATAAAAAAGGATTTGACAAATCGGAATCCAATCCCAATTGCTTATCATCAGAGCCAAACAATGGCAACAAATAAACACATAGTAATCCGATTATCTTCAGTGAAAAATTCCCATTCATCATAAAGGATGACGAACACATAATTCATCATAAATTAAGATAGGAAAAAAATCATTGCTAAATTCTATTCCTGCATTCAAAAATTTAAATCCTGGATCACACTCGAAAGCGACTATAAAAATGAAGAAGTTCATCTAGATTTTGTAATCAGACCTATCACTTATGTTTCTTCTATTTGAAAACCAATCTTTACGATAAATTTGCGGGAAAAATCATACTATATGTTTTACAACCCGTCAGCCGCCCAACCTGTCTAGTGGTTAGCTTACCTGACTACAGATGGGTGGGACCTGGGTTCGAATCCTGGCTCAGGCATGGGTGTACTTTTTCTCTCTCTCTTTCTTGTCTTTGTCCTTTCTTTGTGTGTGAATGGTTGCCTACCCTATAAACGGGAACCTATGGCATGTGTGTACTGAGGAAGTCGGACTCCACACCAAATATGGTTCAGTTGGAAAAGTGGAGCAGCACACCCCATATTGCCGGACTGGCTGGCACACGACAACAACAACAACCCGTAAAACTTGTCATAATACCAAGTCTCTCAATAATTGTAGTCCTATATAAAACCGCAAAATTTATCAAAATACAATCAACTACAATGCTTCTAACATAAACAAGAAATTTCAATGAGAGAATTATATGAAAATAAAATCCTGCTTTTGTAATAATGCTAATCTCGCAGAGAAACAGGTCCATCATCTTCTACACATTTCATCTTCAATATCATGGTTTTTCATCAGATGATGTTTGGCGCAACCACAATCTTGAATGAGAAGAAACCTTTGATTGGAAGTCAGAACCACAAACTCAAATTCAACATTTGAATCCAATAACAGAAAAGTATTCTATTAAAACCAACTAGCAATATTAATAAATGGTGAAATTGAATAATAAATCAATAACAAAATCAATTAATTCGTGATAAATATTTGAAATATCGCTTCCATTTTTTTTTATACATTTCATTTTTTAAATCTAATTTCATGCAAAAATTTTAGAGGCTCTGTAAGTATTGTGGTATTAAAAATCAATACAAAACTAAATAAAAATAAAAAAACTTGCAACAAAATTAATATTGCCGATAAAAAATTAACTATCCAATCCCGGAAAGTTAAAAGAAATAAAATGCTTAAATATGATTAATAGTTAAGCTTTTTATTTACATTTATATAACATCGGTAGGATTAGGATAACTATTAGATTCACTAATTATCAGTCCATTGAATAATAAAACAAATGCATTACCTTTAATTAAATTTTTATTAATTAGCTAACTTAATCCGCTTAAAATTTAATTTAAATATAATTAATTCAATTAACTTTCAGTTAAAATAAAAATATATAATCTTAAACTTTGAAATCCCTTATAAACGAAAATAAAAAGAGATAAAATGTTTTTATAAAACAAGATTTGTTAAAATTTCTTAAATGTAATAAAATTCAAAAACTAAAAAAAAAATGAAGTCCTTTTATTTTCAAGTAAAACATCCTGCTTTTTTACGTTGAAATTAATAATAATGTTTTTAATCATGATATTATAATAATGTTGCAAATTATTTGTCATTGTATTTCAGTTACACATCAACATATTTTTCACTTTCAATGTCATACTAAAATTCCTTCTGTTAACTTTGATCGGCGTTTCAATATAAAAGAGCATTTACTAAACATCTAGGGACTAATTTTCTTTCATTAATTACAGGTATAAATATTTTTATATTAGGTTGGGGAAAAAGAAATCCATTATTTTTACGTGAACTTTATGTAACTTCTTTTGGATTCACTTTGTAAAAAGGTTTAAAACAGCTTTCATGTAGATTTTTAGGTCTTGCGCGTTACGACTGCTGACATGCGGTTAACTTCGATCATTTTTGATATTTTATAGACATTTTCGACGATGCTGTATCCACATGCGAGGTGCATCTCTAACATCAAAAATACCCGAACGGAATCGACGAAACAAAAATTGTACGTAACTGGTTGTTACAGTCTTATATAGGACGATAAACACCTTTCACAATTTTAGCCACCCGGCTATCTTTTTCGCCGTTACAAGAGAAAAACGAAAATGTATCGAATTTTCTGTTTGTTGTTTTCCATTTTTAAAACCTTGTACTCGTAACTGAATGAATCAAACAAAAAACCGCAAGAGGATATTTTAGTGTCAAATGTCACCTTTCCAACGAGCATAAATCTGAAATTGTTTGATAGATACCTCACGAGATATTGAACACTACAGACGTCTACCGAAAAAACAATAGATTACTTTTTCCCCAAACTAATATTTACTAACTTTTATAAGTATAGATTTGCCAAATTCAATGACTTTCAAAATTACATTTTACCTCGTTTTTAATCGGAATTATGTCTCCGAGTGTAAACATTGTAAGATCGTTGATTGCACAATATACTACGCATACTGTAATTTTTTAATTGTCCTGTGTTTCAGTGTTTCGGTAAAACAAGAATTCTATAGACTTATGAAATTTTAATGTACTCCAATATTGTACATAAAATCTGTTATAGCAACGGCTGATTTTATTATGTTAATAAGATTTTTGTTTGGGGACAGAAAAACTTATTTCAAAAACATTTTCATGATTTAGATCTTGATAAAAAAGAATTTGTTTCATATTTTTAAGCAAACATAATTTTACGTTACAAAACATTATTTAATAAAAATAAAATTCTTTTCCAAAATGTTTAAACATGAGTGTAATATTTTCAAATTCTTCATCATCCGCTGCCTCCATAAAATCTGTAATTCAAGCAACATTCAAACAAAATTGTAACTTCGAGATTTCTAAAGGCAGTTGGCAACTTAACAAGGAAGTTGTCATAAACAATACGAAATTGTTTTTAGAAAAGGAAGTTGGCATGCTTCCAATTTTGACAAAAATCAATTTCGCATATTCACATTTCGAAAATGTAGCAGCTTGCCAGTAAGCCTAGAGAGAGATTATAATCACATTTCTAGATGGGAATAATTTAAAAGAACAAATATTTTTCGAGATGACTGAAGAATTCCTTTCTAGTTACTGAAATATAAAATAATACTGTTTTTTCTCATTCATAAGCGATTTTATCAATATCTCATGAGATTTGGAAAAGATTTTAAAATCATTATATTAATTCTAAATAATACATTCTTTTATATCATTACTGATTATTTTAATTAGTATATTTTATTGATTATTTCAGTACAATATATATTTTTTAATTTAATGAATCAATGAAAATGAAATTGATAAGACATAGCGAAAGACAAAATTATTAGAAAAATATAAAAAATGAAAAACAGCTTTTGCTCTATTTTTTAATTCAAGTGACTTTCATTTAAAGATGTAAAAATAAGGATGCTTTTTTTATAAAATTCTTATACACTTAATAATAAATTGATTATTTCGTTATAATTATTATATTTTAAATATTACCTTGCGAATTTGCGTTAAGTAAAATATAATTTTATACATATACTAAAAAAATATTTAGAATCATACAAGTATTTTTTATATTCTTTTTCTAGTACTTCTTCAAAAGATATACTATATAATTACAAAATATCAAAAATAAAAATACATTTTTCTTAATACGGCGTTTTCTGCAAAATTTATTTGCAAGCTTATTAGTATTTTCAATTCTTAACAATAAACATAATTAAAAATTGTCAGTTCTAATGAAGTTAGATTTTGGAAAGAAAAAAAAAATCATTTCTGATAAACATAATTATTTCTCGAGATTAGCATTTTTTTAATTTTTATAAATGATAAATATTAATAAGCTATGAAACATTTTTATGTTGCTGAATACAAAAATATTACGGATATTAAAATAAATAAATGAATCATTTTTATATAAAATAATTACCAAGATAAATCTGCCTTATTTTTTTGTTTAAAACATATAAAAGAAAATAAAAGGGGGAAAAAACGAGTATTAAATATAAATGTTTGAATGAATAGCTGTTGTTGTTGCTGTCGTGTGCCAGCCAGGCTGGCAATATGGGGTGCGCTGCTCCACTTTTCCAACTGAACCATATTTGGTGTAGAGTCCGACTTCCTCAGTACACACATGCCATAGGTACTCGTTTATAGGGTAGGCAACCATTCACACACATAGAAAGGACAAAGACAAGAAAGAGAGAGAAAGTACATCCGTGCCCGAGCCAGGATTCGAACCCAGGTCCCACCCATCTGTAGTCAGGTACGCTAACCACTAGACCGCTTGGGCAACGAATGAATAGCTACCAAGTACTATTGGGGAGGGGCCTAAAGTTAATGAATCGAATATCGCACCTTTTAAGCAACATAAAATAATTAGTGCAATTTTCTGTTTTCAAAATTTTAAATATTGCTCCATCAATTCTCCCATAAATTGAGCATATCTGCTGACATAGAATCATGCAATTACGGGCCATCAATAAGCATTACAATGAAATTCGTCATCTTTTAATTCTAAATTACAGCCAAGTGATGAGACTGATTCAGTCTAGTTGAGTCGATTGGGGCAAAATCATCACAAAATACAAATAACGTTAGAATTATCACAAAAGAGCGATTCAGAATGAATTTTAGCCAGATTTAGAAGAAAACCTTATGAAACCCATAACAACTTCAACATTTGCATTTGATTGATTAACTGCACAACATTTCTGAATCCATATGGGCGCCTATTCGAAGTCAAAGGGAGATGAACTTCTTTCTTCTCTTAATTTCAAATCAATTTCGCCAACTTCGATATACTTACACAATGTCGAAGTCGTCACAAACTTTAGATAATGTTAGAAATTAATTGATATATAGAAATAAATATTAAATATGTTGAAGACAAAATAATAAATTTAGATAACTTTTTCGAGGTTCCAACCAATGAAAAACTCCAAAATTAAAAAGAAAATGAAATATAAACATACAGAGGAAAATTAACTTATAATTTTGCTTTGACTACCGTGTGTATTGATTTTAGTGGAACTGACAAAGATGATTTTATCCCCTAACAGCATTAAAACTCATAAAAATGTGTTAAAGTAACGACGGCTATTGAACGCAAAGCATGACAAATGATCCCTTCCGACTTTTATCTTCTCAGTCAGCCATGCTAGCGAACAAAGATTTTCTGAAGTATAATTAATGACACCATGAATGTGTCATCGGTGTCACAAACCTTCAATCGCTTTTCATTAAGATTAGTGAGCTACAATGCTTGACGTTAAATTGAAAAAAGCAGTAATGTAAAACAACAATTTACAGTTCTAACTTTATTCTGAATGTACAAAATTAAGAAACTTTTCCAATATTATTAAATGGATTATTCATATAACTAAGGAAGTATTTATAGTATAAATATGTGAAATTCAAAGATGCATTTTAAATCTATTATTTTTTAACAAAAACAAAAAGCAAAACGTTTAAGAAGTTTTAATGATTTAGTACATAACGATGTGAATGGAATAACAAATTTGATTTTTTTATTAATTTTTGCATAAAAAGCATAACTAAAATAATATTGGAATTTTATAAATTCACGCAATTTTCTCTAAAATTATTTTTAAAAAAATTTATTAGAGACAAACATCTTATCCCTCTCACCCAATTTATTAGAAAAACAATATTTAAATGCAAAATAAAAACATTTTTAGAGAATTTGCATTTTAATAACATTTTGTTTGCTTGTACATTGTATTTTTTACGTGAAGAAATTACTGGTGAAGTTTAGGATAAATGAAATTTCAGGATTATTAATTTTATCTATAAGAAAATTGTTAACAATAAATCAAAATATTTGAAAAAAAATCAATAATTCCTCTAGTTTGTTTTTGCATAGTGCTATATTTCTTTATTTAAATGGAAATCCTGACTACAAAGATCGAATACTTTGAAAAATTGTTAAGATACATAAGAAGCATTACAAAAAGTGAACCTCTTCACTCTTTGTTATCGTTTGAAGAAAAAAAAAAAAAAAGGAAGAACGTGCTAACAATAAAAATCTCATAAAGCCCTCCCTATTTCTCCCAAAAGATAGGAAAAAAATCCTAAGAACGAATAGTTCGGTTTCTTCAAGTTCAACTACTTTTACGATTTAGCGCCAGAATCTGATAACTAATTCCACGGAACGAGTCTGGAAAGAAAAAGGAAAATATAAATTATGTAACAAGATGGGCGATTCCATTTTTTCTGAAGCTTTAGACATTCTCATTTGAACAAAAAGACGTAGCACAAAGCTTCTTTGAAAATTAAACTACATGATATATTGTTGTTAATTTTTGTTCTCTACAAAAAAAAAATAAATAAATAAATAAAAAATATAAATAAAAATGAATCGTCCTTTTCGATTTAAACCAACCATACAGTGGATGTTTTGTCTTTTTTGCTTTTTCTTCTGTTCTATTGTCAAAACGCTAATGGCTCCAGTCAATAGAAGATACCTTCTCAAACCGATGCTTTGGTCTTTACAAATGGAATCGGTTTATTAATAAAAAGAACTTCAACCATATTTTGAATTTCAATTCTCAAAGAATTCAAGCCACAGTAACGCACTCGACGCCATGTTTTTCGCGAACTTGAAATAATATTTGCTTTACATACAAAATGTTCTTAGAAGTCTTTTTGAATTCAAATCGAACGAGTCATAAGGCGAAATTGATGCAACGTTTTCAAAGCTATTCAGCTATGGTTAAATGCCTTGTGTCAACATACGCATTGCTGAAATTTATTGGAAATCGCTTGAAACCATGGTTATCTCTGTCTCGTAACAATCAATGCTTTCCGAAAGCCGGAGAGTTTGGCAAGAAAACAGGAATCGGTGAAAGGCATAGATAGAAAAAGATAAAGATGTCAGGAAATTTTGGGAGCAATATCGTTAAATGTTTTAAAATTTGAGTTCTAAACATTAATTAAAAGAGAAAACTTTTATGGTTTTGAAAACATATGAAAATGGTGAAACGTTATTTAGATAAACCATGATCTGAACTGCAACGAAACAACAATTTTATGGCTTTAAAATAAATCTGAAACTAAAATATATTCCTATATTTTAAACCACTTTCGTTTTGTTGCCAAATAAATTTAATTTCTAACTGTTAGTAAGATCCGATGGGTTTTTTTTTTTTTTTTAATCAAAATCGTTAAGATATATATAATAAAGCACCAACAGTAAGATTTTTCGAAAACTTCGGTTTGGTTTAATTTGTTTATCATTCACAATGATTAATTTTTGTACATAAGTGTTAGACAGAGATCTTAGAGTTAACAGTAGATTCTGAACCTCTAATGTTTTTTTTTTTTTTTTTTTTTTTTTTTTTGTGGTTATTCCAATTTCATTTATTTGTCCTTATATAATAATGATTAAATTTGAACAAATTTATAGAAACAAATTTTAGGATTATTTGTTCCATTTGTCAAACAAATCATCGACTTGTTTTTGTTCCTCGCTTTGCAATCCTGTTGAATACACAGAATTTAACTCATCTAAAAACCAAATGTTTTATATTAACAAGCACACACTAATGTTTATTGTGTCAAAATTATTTAAGAAAGATAACATTAATCTCAGCAATTGCGGATATTTTTCTTCTTTTACATGATATTATATTTGTTAAATTTTAAATTTCAAACTAACATTTAGATAGGTAAGTAAGAATAGAGTTTAAAACTGAAATACAATTACTCAGTTAAGACATTTTTTGCTTTATGTTAATAAGTATAGTGATTATTTTCTTATAGTTATGCATATGCTTCAAAATGTTTCAAATACCTAACTTTATTCAGGTTCATGATACCAAATGATAATTCATAATTAATCATCAAATGATATTTCCAAAACATTTTACATTATACCAAATAATCATTAAATGATTGCTTGTCTTTCTATCGCCACTTTTTGCCCATGAAAGCCGATTACACTGGAATCAAAGATTTAAAGCAGATTCCTAACCATTACAAATATTTATGAAAGAGGTGGGTTCGAACACATGACAGTTGAGCTGCCAAACCCAGAGTTGACTATTCATCCACCAGATGGTGCTGCTATTGTACGAACAATAGCAAACTGAAGTCAGAAAAGCCAATTTAAATTAATAATAATCCTAACTGTAATATAATTGATTTATGGTATATAAACGAGAGCACAAGAAAATGTTTAAAGCAAACATATATAATGTTTTAAACATAATAATTATACATTTGCTATATTACTAAGATGAAATTAATCCATAAAAAGTTAAATTGAAGGAATCATAGAAAAGTTTCAATGCAATCAACTATAAATATTTAAAAAAAAAATAACAACTATGACTTTTTTGTTGGATAAATCAATTATATTTTCCTGTTAATAGAGTGCAAACCTTCATATTTGGGGAAAACTTCAAAGCAAAATATCTTTATATCCACAGTGAAAATTACTTGAAATTAACTTTGCAGAACGAGCTTATTACTTCCCTATTTCAATGAAATGATTGGAAAATGACGATTTTTGCAAAGCATTTGGCGAAGAATCGGATCTTAATTACAGAAAAGTATCAAATCATATATGAAATTAAAGACAAACTACCAGTGTTTCAAGTGAATCATTTTCATCAGCAATTTTAGAATTCTGTAACAGTACTCCAGTAATCAATCGATTTGCTTACAAGCTCATGAGTCATTCGCATCACGCTATGTTAAATCAATTATCGCACCTTGCATAATAAATGTTACCTCGGACCGTCTTCGTTTCAACAAATCGTTGGAAATGTAATTAACGTAACAATGGAAGACAATGCTAAGAATAGAATCCTAAACACTGATTCTGTTTAGTTGGATAATTTATCACTCCTCGTCTGTTCAGGATATTATCTGCACATATTTCGATGCTCTAAGCAATATTTTATTTTTTTATACGAGTGATATTGATTCTGATACAGAATTATTTTTCATTAGCATATATTCAGCATTATAGCATAATATTAGTTCATCCATAAATGTTTAAACTGTATTGAAATCATTAAATTTAAATACATTTGCAATTAAAAATTAATGAGCTTCTAATTCAACAAAACTATATTCAATTCTTAACATACTAACATTTTCAATGTTTCAGTCATTAAAGAATTGCAAGGATGTACAACAGAAATCACTTTCAAAATTCTAACTTATTTAAGAACTAAATTGCTTTGCGTGGTAAAATATTAGATAAGAAAATGCTTAAGGATTATGATACATGATCTGAAAGTTATAGAGATAGTTTTTTTAAATTCGTTTTCTCTCTATAAATCACTTTTTGCACACGAAGACAAATTCTATTAGTATACATATTTTTAAGTGGGTTCCGAATTATCGTCAACATCATGCCCAATATGGGGACAAAATCCCCAAGAACGGTTGAATAAACCAGAATCCAGCTCGGTGGATTTTATGTGGAACACAATCAGGAAGTTTTTGATAAAAGTATCAATATAATATATTAATTGTTTAAAAATAAAAAAATTCCAGAGATTATGCTTTATGAATTATATCAAACGGCACTAATGATTAAGCATCTTCTTCACTTAGAATTACATAAATACTTAGTAAATAAGTATAATGACAAATACTTTATAAAGAATATCATACTTAACAAAGTAGCCAGAGAAAATTATTGTTTCCAATTATCAAACTTAATGAGAAATATGTTAATACGAGATGCAAGGATTAGTTATCCAGTAAAGTTTATTTTCTTTCGAAACTTCAGTGAAACGAGATTAACAGCAAAGTTAAGAAAATGGACTGAAAAACTTTATGGTAGACTTTAGAAAGAAACTACAGAATAATCAGATTAGGATATAAAATGTAATATTTAAAGGCAAAATTTGTAATAAAGCTCAGATGTTTTGGAAGTCCCAGCAAAGTAATCAAACACACAGTACTTTTCTGCCGGTAATATTAAAATTTAGATAATATTAATATTTTCAGATAATATTAAAATGAGCTTGAGAATTATTCGACATAGTATTTTGCACTAAATCTGCTTACTATAGCAGAGTGAAATGTGCTAGAGTAGCAGCTGCTGATTGGTTTCAATGAATATGCAGCTAACGAGACATAAGTCCCCCCCCCCATGAAGGATATAAAATCGGTTGTTTTGCTCAGATAAAGCCCTACATCACTTTTTAATATCATGAAATATTCTTTGTTTCTAAAAGATTTCAATATTTTAAATCTAATCACTTAATATCCAATTTTAAAAATTTCGAAGTTGTTATTTCAAATATTTCTTAAAATTGTGCACATGAGCTATTTCAGTTATCGTTTGCTTCTGCGTGCACGAATCTGATGAGAAAAGAAAAATATAATAAAAATAATACAAAATACAAAAGAAAAATAACCCCTGCATGGTAGAGTTTCAACCAGAAAGGACGATTAAATAATATATATTTTAGTTTCGTCAAGTATTTTTCAATCACTGTCGAATAAAAATTGTCTACTCACTGCGAATGATTTCAAACCGATGAATCAGTGTAATAAATAAAATTAAATATTTAAATGTGCAAAATAAATACAAAGAATGTTTAAATTAGCTATATACAAATTCCCATTTTGCATAATTAAAGCTACAAGCATATACCGTTTACAATAAATAATATGGAAAATTTCCAGCTTTCTTTAATAGATTAAAAAGAATTCATTGACAGAAAACAAAAGTCGCATAAGAAATTCTGTAAGTTTTTAAAAATAATATATATCAAATATTTCCTTACTTTCTAAATTAATAATATGAAAGTATTTCAATAAATTTAGAGAATAGATAGAAACAACTATAATAACATTTTACAAGAAGCCTGAACGTTGAAGAAATTATCCTTCGCCACCAGATTGATTTGAAATCCCACCCTCCCTTTTATCTCTTGTGAATAATTTTTCACGCTGAATTAATAAAATTATCTTCCTTCGAGTTAATCACGCAAGGTTTCACAAAATGGATGAATTATCAGAAAATTCCACACCTAGTTATAAATACACACCATCTTGTATGCACTTTCAATTGATAAATTTCCTAATTAAATTCTGAATAGATGATATAAGAGGAATAATCCGTTTAATAAATTAATCCCCAAACATTTCTATAAATAGAACAAAGCCACGTAAGAGGATTACAAAGAGGCTTTTAACTTCGTTAATCTAAAAAAAAAAAAAGAAGAATTTGATATCGCCAAGCGGGTGGACGATTTTACAACCCACTCTTATTAAATATTTTCAACACCCGGCGCTATTACCCTCAGAAATGATTCTTCATGATTAAGATCGTGTATTCACATTTAACAAGAGTCCGGAAAACTCTCAAGACCTCACCTTACAATACCCTTCAACATTTGTTGGAATTGAGCCCAGAACCCTTCGACGCAGAAAAGTGATTCCCCACTACACAAAATATTAGTTTGGGGAAAAAGTAATCCATTATTTTTTCGGTAGACGTCTGTAGTGATCGCTATCTCGTGAGGTATCTATCAAACAATTTCAGATTTATGCTCGTTGGAAAGGTGACATTTGACACTAAAATATCCTCTTGCGTTTTTTTTGTTTGATTCATTCAGTTACGAGTACAAGGTTTTAAAAATGGAAGACAACAAACAGAAAATTCGATACATTTTCGTTTTTCTCTTGTAACGGCGAAAATGCTAACCAGATGGCTAAAATTGTGAAAGGTGTTTATCGTCCTATATAAGACTGTAACAACCAGTTACGCACAATTTTGGTTTTGTTGATTCCGTTTGGGTATTTGGATGCTAAAGATGCACCTCGCATGGATACAACATCGTCGAGAATGTCTATAAAATATCAAAAATTATCAAACTTGATAGCATGTCAGCAGTCGTAGCTACCTAAAAATCTACATGAAAACTGTTTTAAACCTTTTTACAAAGCGAATCTGAAAGAAGTTACAAAAAGTTCACGTAAAAATAATGGATTTCTTTTTCCCCAACCTAATATTTTGTGAAGTGGATAGCATTACAGATGAAAGATATTGTAGCTCATTAGAACATTGATACATTATTGCCTTTTGAAAAGACTTAGAGAGAGATAAATGAGGCATATACAAGTCTTGGAAAGAAATACAGTAGATAAACTGCCAAACACACAACACGACAAATGAGTATGATATCACCATGTTCTTTAGATTGGAATTATGTGGGTTATTTCCAAGTCGCTATTAAAATAAAATTGAATATATTATTTAAAATTGAATATATTCTCACCATAACTTCTTCATTGTGATGTATTTTTTACTTTATTGACTCTCTTTTGTACGTCAGGTAGTCAAATTCTCGATTTTAACGAAACAGACGAGCCTCATATTTACTAACTCACGATTAAATTATACACAATTCACAATTAAATTAATATTTTTGATTTGCATATAGAATGGATTAACACCAACAATGCATTAATTTAAAACTTCAAGTCATTAAAGTAACCCCCAAGTTTTCTAGTCTGTAATATAAAACTTATACACGAATAAAGCCAAAACTCTTTCAGTAATTTTCTCAGCCGATAATCAGCAATTTTGAGAATTCTTCCGAATAGTTGTAATAATTTGATATTTAAATTTAAGAATGAGTTGCAACTGAATTACAAAATATTTGTTTTCTATATTGCGTATGAAATTTAGAGTTAATATTTAAAATACAAAACATAAATAACATTCTATTTATAATATTTAATCAAAAATTAACATCGTATCCTAATTAAACACGATATTTTTTTATTTTCCTCTACTGAAATCAACCATTTAGTAAATGCAAATGCAATTCAATTCTTTGGTAAAATTTTGTATTCTTTCAAAAAATTCGGTAAATACACTCAAAAAGCATTATAACATCATCTATTTGGCAACAGTTGACATCAATAAATTAATTAGGTTTATTTGTTCTTCTAAAAGCATATTTTGCAAACAAAACGATTAGTTTAAACCAATTCCTATACTTTAAAAAGTAAACCATGAGTCACTACAACTATACACAACAACGGGGGTAATCGAACCAGGAACCATTAAGATAAAAGCCAGTGAGTTAAGCCTTTAACTGATAGCTTGGTACTTCAGAGTTGTATATACTTCGTGCTATAATACATTAAAAGATAAAATAAACTAATTAAGTTTGTTACTTTTACAATAAAATGAATGAAATTTAGAGACAATATCAACTTTTTTCTTTCGTGATTCTGATATGATGCATAAAATAAATAAGAACAAATAAAGCAATCTTATCAAATTTTAATAACTCTATACATATTATATAAATTTAAATATGCTTCGTTTATTGAGAATTGAAGAATTTTTAAATGCAACCAACTGTGCATTCACGGCGTTTATAAATAGTAAAGAAACGGTAGTTTATTAAACAACACATGTTTGCTTATTACACGCTACCTAAAGCTTTAAAAAAAAACGTCTATTCTAAATTTTAGATTAATAAAATGTAATTTTTTTCTAGTGCAATAAAATCCATATACAATTCTGCATGTACACTGTAATGGTTTGATAACTTATAATGAAGAGATATAACTCCTCATTAATTCTTAAAATTCTTCAGAATAGATGAACAAAATTTGCAAAAGATTTGATGATAAATTGCCCATTTGACAATATTTGGTGCCAAAATTTATCGCACGATGTGTACTTTTCGGAGGGAAACTTTCACTAGAAATTTCGAAATTTTTTCTTGAGAATCCCTCAAAACAAAGGCAAAATTCCTGTGAAACTGAATCAAAATTTAAAACCAATAATTGCGAGACATCTGCAAAATATTTTTGTTAATAAGATATTTTCACTAAAAACATAATTACGAAAAATTACACAAATAGAAAACAAAGATTGTAGAGATAACCATACCTATTTTCATTTAAAAATATGTATTTTTATCACAGAATAACAAAAAAAAAGGGTGCAAGCATAAAAAGTTGTTTTTTTCAAACGCATTCACATAATAATTTATCGATTGCAAATAAAAAATAATTACATGTTTTAAGTTAAAAAAAAGTTAATATGCATGTAAAATGTAATGAAAATTAAATAAATTTATGCAACAATAAAGCTTCTAACATTTATTTCAAAGAGTTTTGTAAGAAAAAGTGTGTGAGCAAAGAATAATCCTTTAAAAACAATCGACTAACTTGAAGTTAAATAGCCACACATGATAATTTTACTTCAATATTTTTACCTTATTTATACAATGTTTTTATTATAATAATTTTCCTTTTTGACTTTAAATAAAGATTATAAGTTTGATTATTCAAAACAAAATTTTATTATGTAATCAACAATTAAACTTAAAACTTTGGTTTGTTTATCGTACTACGATAGCTTTTTGCATATACAAGGTATTTTTAAATCTGAACTTACAATTTACGAGATTTTGGATCCAACAAACATCCCCATTCAAAGTGGGTTCGGTTTGTTTATAGCTCCTTTTTTTTTTTTTTTTTTTTTTTTTTTTTTTGCACGGCGGGTAATTAGATCGGGGGTCCCATAATTTAAAGCAAATTCGAAACCACTACAAACATCCATGGCTGAAGTGGGATTTAGATCACGAACTGTTGAAGAGAGGGCCAAAGTGCAAACCATTCTTCTGCCAATCGGCCTACTCGAAGTGGAAAGTGAATCTAAATATAGTTGAACATCATGTCTTTTCGGTAACTAAATCTGAGAACTGTTTTAGTTATATATTTAAACGGAAGAAATATTTTGTTTTATAGGTGATTAATAAAGTTGTGTAAAATTTCTGCTGTTTACAATAAGTACATACATTGCTGAATGCAGAAAAGATGCTCCAGAGAGTATAAAATTTGAAGTATTCTTTATGTACCTTCACAATCCACAAGATTTATTATATCTACTTTTGCACTTGTATACAATAGAATATGCAGAGTATAATTCAGTGAAAAATGAAAAGCAGAAAAATAATTATTTGAAGCAAGACTGATAACTAATTTAGCATAGTGTGGTGTGCTTTGTTTGCTACTCAATATAATCACTCTCTGCAAGCGAGGACATATAAAGAACTCCAAATACTCAGACAAGTACTCAAACCCGAGATAGGAATCAAAACAGAGCTGTTGAGTTTATGACAGAACGCTAACGGTTCAGCTGCTAGTTCAGAACATGGACTTCTATCCATAAGCAAACATTAATTGAAAAATTCACATTCAACGTTACATTACACATATGTAAAGTAATTAGGGCAAGGTTATCTTTCACTTAAATATAGGAAATTTATGAAAGATAATTTTCGAATAAAGTGAAATACCTTTACAAATGGAAATAAATTTTGTCATCCCATTCCCAAAAATGTTTTTTCAATTTAGAAGACAAATTTAATTTATATTTTTTCGCAACAATAAAAAAAAATACAAAACAGTCCAACTTAGCATTCTAAATTAAAATCCTCTCGGTATAAGTGAGAAGGACTGGAAATAAATCAAGTCCAAAATAAATTTCAAACTTCCTGGAATGTTGCCCCAAAAACTAGGTAAATCAGCCGAAACAAAAGCCTGATCCCATTCTTTCAGAATATCTTCTCCGCCCCCTCCTATTAATAGTCTGTATGTACGTACACGCATGAACTCAGCTTCTCCCGTACAATCTCCGGGAAAAAGGAGGCCGTTTTCGGGATCGACTGAGTCCAGGGATGCGCGTCGGCTCCCAGCAGTCTACCCGGATCGATAGCTGGCGAACTGCCCGGAAAACTACCCTAAGTGACGAACTCGGGCACTTTCCGAGAAAAAGCTTTTCGGCACCAAGGCAGGAAACGAGGCACTAAATTGTCGTTGCCGTTTTTTTTTTTTTTTTTTTTTTTTTTTCGCCCTCAACACAACCATGGCTGCGAAAAATTGATATTCTTAAGTGTAAGTAGGTAAAACAAAAAATAAGAACAATTTAAACTAGGACTACTAGTACCATGGGGATAATTTATCATAAGGTATAAGAACTCTTCGCAGGAGTTCAGCTAGATTTTCGTAGAAAATTAAAAAAAAATTGTACAAAAAGTTCTTGTAAGACATATTGAGACTTTTAGAGAAAAGTGTATAAAAAATATTGTGACAGCAAAAATACAAAAAAAAAAAACATGCAATATTTTATCAAGCATAAAAAAATCTTTTTAGCCTCTATTAAATTCTTTATTATATATAATTTTAATAAACACACATCTTTGAGAAATATAAGCATACATAATTCAAATCACTTTAAACTAAACAAATAAAATATTATATATTTGAAGTTTAAATAAAATATATACATTTTAATAAATCAAAATTTTCATTTAAATTTTAAATCAGTTTAAAATTCTTTTAAAATTTAAAAAATTACTTTTATCTAAATTTTTGCTTGCAAATTAAATTTGTGTTAGACATTTAGAAATTTAAAGTAAACTTATGTTGGAAATTTTGTTAATTTTTCCTTCTAGTCCTCCAAGTGAAATTATATTCCTGAGAACAGCTGGGCAATTCTTAGGATTTCCATCTAGATTTTATACTTTGAAAACTTACTAATAGAGACAGAATATCTATTAGTTCTACCTAAACAAGTAATCATCAATTGCACTCTATATACCAAGAAAAAAAATTGTACAAGAAAACATAGCATTCTTTTTATTTTGGACGAGGTATATTTTAGTTGCTAATATCACGTTAAACAAAATTCATATTATTCATAAATTTTATTATTATGATTTTTAATTATTTTTTGGTGTGTACATAGTACTACCCAACTGACTAGTTATTAAAATAAAAGCTAGAAAGTGGTTAATAGCAACATATGATAGAATGGAATTCAAACGAAAAATATATTCCAATAAAATCAATATAAGATATAAAAAAAAAAGAAATTACTTTACTAAGATATACATTTTATATTTACTTTAAACTATGTTATTATATATACTTCAAAATGAAGCAATATTATCATTTATTTGTGCCATGTATTTAATATGAAACTAATAGCATCTTGAAAAATAAATTATTATATAATTTTTTTTAACAGGGATAAACCTAAATTCGTATTTAAAAAAAGAATTTTAAATTGATTATAATTTGTCAAAACGACAAAAGCCATTTAACACACTTTTAGTAAAGTAAGAATATTTTTATGCAATAAAATAGAGAAGAAAATTTATGAATGATTGCTCGCTAAACAAATGAAATATTACAAGATATATAATTTCACACACAAAAATAAGATGATATATATATATATATATCATCTTAAATATATATAATCAAAATAATATTCTTTACAACATTAATAATTATAGCAACATTAATAGCTTTATTCGTGGTGCAAAAGAATCACTAATGGATTTGGCTTTCCCAAAATGGTATGTTATTGTAGAAAAGTATTTAAAAATTTAAAATCAATGAATAGGGAATTATTAATTTCAAAGCATTAAAAAAAAGAAAAAAATGAAATCGAAGAAGAAACGATTAAGATGCTTGAAATTAAATATACTTTATGGAATTAAATTAATGCCAAAAATCAAACTGAAATTGTGCATTTAAAAGTAGCCCAAATAAATTTACATGAAGACGAGATCCTTATAAGTAACTTAAGTATTTTCGAATTAGAAATGAAAAACTATCTCAAAAATAAATAAAATTTTAATGTTGAAAGGAAAACATAAGAAAAGACTATTTTTTAAATTCTTGTATCACTTCTTTGACATCTTAATGATTAAAGGTAAAGAACGATTCATTTCCACAATACAATTTGGACATTGCTTCGCTATGTATTTGGTCATTACTTTAAACAAGAGAAATATACAACAAAGATATTAAAAAATTGTAGAATTTTTTTATAGTTCTTCGGAATATTTTATCTATAATTCATACTCAAAAATCAAAAATATTGAAAGAAGACGTGACGTGAAATTTTATACGTGACGATATCTTGGAGTCAATTAATAAATTGAAGCTTGCAAAGCAATCCACAAATCCATAGAAGTATGAAGTGGTGGTGGAACACTTTTTAGAGCGGCGTGTGGCAAGTCATCCCATATATGTTCGATAATGCTCATATCTGTTGATTTAGGTGACCAACGAAAATGTCTAAAATGATAAAACTGATCAAAAAATCAATCATAAAACATCTTGGAAACACTTCCGACGTGTTACATGTCACATTGTGCACCTAAAATTGAGAAAATCTTGAAAGAATGAAAATGATCAGATAGGATGTTTGCATATCTGACAGATTTGTTTATTAACAGATCCACATCAAATTAATTAAATATGACCTTATACTTTCATCAATGTCTCAATACTTTGAATAGATAAGCTCATTATGTCAGGAGGTTTTCTCTATATCCTCATGTGTCCATCCACCCACAAATTGAATCGAAGTTTCGCAGACTAGGCTAACTGCTTCCACATATCGATAGTCCAATGTCAATACTTGCTTTACCAAACAAGGGTGAAGCTTTCTACCATGTACTGGCATTGACGAGTGAATTTTGGTTCCGTTAACTCATAACATATTATACACTAAACAGTTCACACGCTAACACTTTTTAATGTTTCATCGCTGAGATTTGAAATTATGGTCTATCTCGGTTGGGGATTTTTGCCAGTCGTAAATGATCTCGTTTTACAAGGGTCTTTTTCTAGGAGCGTCATTGTTTGGCATTTGATATTTTACTAGAAGCACAACATTCCCATTACATTCGTAAAATGATCGAATATTTAAATATAAGTTTATCACTACATCGGAGATGTTATATCATACCTTCTCTTCGCTCTAACGCACGATCCAAATCACTTATATTTTGATTATCAATCATAGTAGTAACAATATCCGATCTAACAGGCAACTCAGACATATCTTATAGAAACATTGTCAAATAATTCGCATTTCGTTGATTATTGCACGTCTCCATCATTTACATATATGCATGTTTGTAATAGTTTTTCAGTTACTTGAATGTATGTGTGTATTTACAACAAACACATATTATATATACATATATTTTCAAAAATAACATGTCTGCGTGCGAGTAAAGTTTTGTTTTCTATTTAAACTGCTCATGTGTGTATCTCTTATACAGATATCTCACATAAAACTGCCTGGTATACTTTGAAATGAGCGGAATTAATTTAGGGGCAGGAAAAATATTACTAATTTAATGTATCTGTCAGAAGCAACGGGAACCGAAATTTGTTTTCCTTTAATACAACACTGGACAGTAATAAAACGGACTGCATAACAGAAAAGATTCCACCCGAGTCGAGATTAAGAATTTATGTAGACAAGTCACTGACTCGAAGCTCATCTCGGCAACTTTCTTGGCGAAAAGAATACTCCTCGAAAAGTAGTTAACAAGAAAAATCACTCTGGGTAAAATATTTTATTTTACGAGGAACCCAAAAGGTTTAACCCAGAAAGGAAAAGAATTTTAATTTTGTGCGGAAAAGAATGTGAATTTACGAAATTAGTAAAAGGTAGGGCGAGCATTTCTATGCATTTTGGAGACAACAGAACACAAATTGTAGATTTCATACCTTTTTTTGCAAGAATATGAAAGCTCGGAGAATTAAAGTGTGTTTATAAATTCATTTCTAATTGCAGAAAACTACCCAGAATAAAATATTTTATATTGGAAATATTTTATATGAAAAAGATATCAAATTAAATTATTAGTCAGGTTTTTAAGAAGCGAAAGCAACGCATTTTAACTTGAATTACTCTTTGATATCGTAATTAATGAGTAGAAAATAGATAAAAACAAGCCAAAATTTAGTAATGTCAGAATCTTAAATATGGGTGAAATCTTTTAGACTTTTTTCCCCCCTACGTTCGTTAAGGAAGAAAGGCCATGTAGTTAAATTTACTTACAAATATAATAAAAATGCATAACTTTAATTTTAAGAACGAATTATTTTTCACAAATGTTTCATAATATTTTAGAAAAAGTATGACACGATAATTATCATTTTATTAAGTTATATGTTCATTAAAATAAATATATATATTGAATCAATACTTTCAGATAAGCAAAACACACATGTTATATTTTGTAACTTAGCTTCCTAAATGGAAAGTTGAGAACGCAAAATAAATTGCAAATTTAAATTAAAAATTTTACTATTTAAATTAAGTGGGAAAATAATATAAAAACTATCTCAAATGCTTTAAGAGTTCTTATCGTTTTATAAAAAAAAGTTTTTTATTTTAATTTGGAAGCCATATTGAAAATATTTTCCAAATTATTATTATTTTTATAGTTGAAATTTTTTTTTCTTTAAAGATGTGGTCAAATTTCTTCCACGGCTTCTGCTTTTATTTGTTCTTTGAAATTACTTCGAAAAATTACAATACTCAGTCATTAATTTTATACAAAAGCGACAGCTCTAACAAACACAAAATGGTTAGAGTAAAATAAAATTTCCTTTATGAGCGTAACATATCTTTTATTGAGCTACAATTTATAATATGTGGGTAATAACGAATATTTATATGTGGATAATGGAGTACATTGAAAATATCTAAAATATTGAATACTGAAAAAATAGGACGAAAAAATAGACTGTCATCCCAATGTCAAGCAGGTACATGTTCCCATTATGGTCAAACACGCAATGTGATCTCCAGTCATACATCCAGATAAACAAGTTAATAAAAACGAGTAGTCAATTAGAAAAATGGACTTTAAAAAAGAACTACCTTGGTCACTAAAAGCTAATGCTAAATAATAAAATATACATATATGCCAAAAATTGAGGAAAAAAATATATGTAGCTTTATATTATTGGAGATAGCGTGTAAATACGGTTTTAGTTCTTTATCGGTCAAAAAATGAAATTTTTTTTTTCTTATTCTGACATCAATCGCAGGCACATTAAATATGAAAAGCTGCATAAGGCAAAATGGGCGATGAAATGAAAGGATGAAAAAAAAACACTATCGAAAGCAATCTTCTTAAATTGGATCATCCATTCCCATTTGGCTAAATATGAGAGAATCCCATGGAAAGTTGCGAAGAAATATTCCTGGAAACAAGCCAGCCCAGGTCTTTAATGGCCGGTCATAGATTATTCGAGCTGGAATTCGGATTTTTCTCCAGATTGTAGGGCGAGAATAACTTTATCGAACTATAATCGCTTTAGATAAACCGATGCCGCCCAGGGTTCCGAAATCCGACGCCAAATGGGTGAGCGAAAAGCACTTAACTACAAGGCCAGTGTCTCTACTAATTATTAGTGTCGAGACGATTCGACTTATGTTTAACAGTTATTAATTAATGCATAATTCCGGATAGTGTATCAGATTTAGAATAATGCAGGCGTATGGGAAGAGAATTTCTACTGGCAGGACAAAGCGGATTTTCCCGATGAAATTACACTTCTTAAAACACTCTAATCCCAACGTGACATCAGATGTCGCCAATTTAGCAGACATTACCATTTAATAAAAGAATTTGCAGTTAAAACTTTATTTATAGTATATAAATAAGGCATTTTAAAATTAGGGAAATTTCTTAACCCTTCTTTGCATAATGGTGGAAATTTCCATCATAACCTATAATGCCCAAAAATTATATAAAAGAACAAGTTCACTTTAAGTTGATCGTGTTTGGATACCTTTTTAATGTCCATTACATAAAAAGAAACATAGCTGTCAAAAATAAACAAGTGTCATTATCAGTGAAACGAGCTTAAAGTTGTCTCATTCCGCTGTTTGTTGTAGTTGCAATAAACGTATGATTTCGTTTATAATTTTGTTTTATTATATTAGAGTTTCTATTGCTGAAAAATAGAAAATGAGTGGAAGAAAGGTTTGTAACACGTGTTTCTGTTATTTTCCTCTTTTATTTCTATTTAGTACTAAGCTAATGATCTAACTTTGGATGATGATGGAAATTTTTAGCATATTGTTTTTTGCTAAATTTATACTATAAATATATACTAAGATTTTTTTAACCATTTTTCCTTTAATTTTGAACATGAATTATATCAACTTGATTTATTTCAATAAAGAAAGAATCATGCAAAGAAGGGTTAAATTATACAATTTTCAGCTATCAAATTCTTATTTATTTATATTAAATTTGTATAAAATTAAAAATTATATCTTGTGGTTTCAGTATTTAAATAAAATTCCCTTCGTATTTCATTTTTTAAATTAAAAATTCTTTTAGAACGAAAAATTTCACTAAAAGATTTTTTATTTAGAATTATTTTAAATTGTACCGTCGTACAAATACTTCTTGTTTTAAATGATGGAAATATAAATATTTGTTAAGTATGAAAAACAAAGGAAAAAAAGCTATCTCATTATTAATTATGTTTATGTTTCTGAATTCTATATCAACAGCCCAATGTAATCTACGGGAAGATGTATCTAAACAAGAGATGCTTAGCTTAATTTCGATAAAATGAAGTGTTTTGTTTACTGTAGTTTTAACTACATTACTTTCTTTTAAAATGATAAAATACTAAAATATTTTTTGTCAAAATTATTTCGAATATTTCTGATTCGGCTTTAACAGTCTAAGCACTTACATTTTAGTTTTTGTATGTTCATTAAACAATGATAAAATAGCCGAGACTATGTTGATACTATTTCATTTAATGAGCAACAACTAAAAATTAAAAAAATATATATAATTTCGAAAAATGTATCTCTGTAATGCAAATGTATCATTCCTTTAATTAATACAATAAAAACAACAAAGCTGACAAATTAAAATTGAAAACTTCTTTTAAGCATTCCTTCATAATTAATATTTGAAAAATGAAAACCAGGTTCTTCAAGGTACACTTTTATAAGATCCTTTAAATTACAAGAGCAAAACAAAACTTAAATGGCAGAAATACATATATGAATCCAATCTTTAATCTATATTGTAAAAAAAAAGAACATCTGTAAAAACTTATCCGATTTCTCTTGAACCATTCACTAATAACCATGAAATTAAATTAAAATATCCAAAACAAAAGCGCTACCTATCGGATTTAAATCCAACCACTAGCTAAAAGCTGTCCTGGCACTAATAAAAACAAATGGAATTTGCAGAAAAGTTGAGCGAATAATTTTTTAATACATCAGGAATATCAATGCAAGCGTTCTCTTTTATTTATAAATTTTTAAAAACCACTCTTCCTTGAATGGTTTGAAAAGATAGATTTTTTTTAACAATATCTCAAGCACTTTTTTCATATATATGTGTAACGTCGGAAACTGAAGTTTGTAGAATTTTCCCAATAGTAATAATAAGCTTAATAATAATTAGCTTAATTTTTTAGCTGCGTTTATTGAAAAGTTTAAAATTGCAAATTTCATGAGTATCTATAAAGGATTACATTGCATATGTTTATAATTTGATTAAATATTTTAAAGTTTTGCTTTTAAAAATTTTGTTTAAGATTAAGAAAAAAATTAGGAAAGTTCTTCTGGAACTTCAGCAGATTAATGAGCATATTTGGTAATATATCTTTATTTTGAAGTTTTAATGACCAGTACAATTAAAATGGCAGGAAAAATAATTAGAGTCATTAGGAGTTAACAAAATTCTCAGCACGTATGCAAATATTTGTTTTGTTTAGCTCTCAAAGGTAATTTTTTACATTCAGCAACTGATTCCATCGGGAAATGTAGTTTATAGTAAGCTCCAAACCAATACAAACATTCCACATGAGGTAGAATCGAATCCATGAACTACTGAACTTAAAGCGCTACGGCTGCCATTTCTTTTTATTGCAAATCATAAGGACGAATATAATGTTTTAATGCATTTGCGTAAAAATCGCAGATGAATTTATGTATATATTAATATTTAATTTAAATATTAAAGAGTTTATACTTTCTTCCGATGAAAAAAGCGGTCGCAAAAAATAACGATATTCATTGTTTTTCTCAACATTTTAGGTTGGCAGCACATTGAGAAAAACGGAAAATATTTTCGCTGATATAGGCGAAAACGAAAATTCCCTATCAAAAAGCGAAAACAAATATTAAGCATTTTTATATATTTTTTAAAATAATTATGTGTACAATGAATGGGGAATGCAACGACAAACGTATGTCTACTGTACAGCCAGGAATGTTATGCAGATAACAATTTAAATACAGGAAAAAGAACATACTCCGTTTTCGAAGGGAGCAGAGTTTCATAACAGTATGCATCTTGGCATAAGGAACTTTATAGTCAATTCATATTAGATTTAATTATGGTTCAACTTAAAATTAAAGCTCATTTGAAAACCATGAAATCATTCTCAATTCAATCCAGGAAAAAAAAAATTAGCAGGCATTTATTTAGATTGAAACATATGATGCTGTTAATTTCAATTGGCATATTTTAATATCTAACATGCTATCTTTCTGGAATCCAATATCGGTTCAACAAGTACACACAATATCAATAAATTAATAACTTGACTCAATAACTCAAAATGTTATTGGAATTACATATAAAAGGCTAATATTTAAAAAAAACTCATTTCCAAAATGTTTGAAATTCATTACCAAAATGAATTTCAATTTTTCTTGAATAAAAAAATACAAGCAATTTTTTCTGTATGAAAAATTGGAAATAATTCTCAAATGCAATTATTTTGTAACAAAAAAATACAGGAAAAAAAAATCACAATGTAAAACTCTATCTCGGATATCTTTTTTTTTTATTTTTTTTTTTTACACACAAAGCTGGATGTATGTATCCAATAAAGTCTTCTAAGTGCACTTCTTTTATTTTCAATAATAAAAGCTTTTTTATCCCTTTGAAGGATACATAATAGTCCGATACAAATATTATACAGCCGAGTAACCATGGGAACGCCAATACAGATTTGAAGAGAAAGGAGTTATTTACGAAATTGGTACAAAGGAAATTGAAATAAGCTGTATGAAAGCCACACGCTGAAGAAAATCCTATTACTCCTTTTTTTTTCCTGGCTCAAAAGTGCAATATTTGGATGAAGGGTTTTATAACAAATGAATGTCACCTCTCCTCAAATGTCGCCGAGACGATTTCATGTTTGAATTGCTTTTTCCAAGAGATGAAATGGCTCGGAAGCCCTTCGCAGATATCAAACGGCATTCACGAAATGTGTTTTTGTAAACTTTCCCAACAATCCATCAAGCTTTTACACAAATGAAGCAGATATTTTTCGAAAAAGCAAAATTTTTAAATGTGGCATTCTATTTTTTTTTTTTTTTTTTTTTTTTTCTTTTTGGATAAAGCAGAAATGGCTGCCGAAGCTGTTTGAAAGAAGTGTTAGTTTGGTTTGTTCATCCTTTCTATCACTGTTAAAGTTACTTTGCTGCACAATTAGATAATTGGATCGAGACTCACAACTTAAAAAGAACACTCAAACATTGAAAACCAAAGAACGAATTGTTGTTTTGAATGAAAAAGTTGTGAATTGAAATATTTGAAATTCAGGAAAGTTAAAATATTGAAAATATTGGCAGACAGCAAGCGTGCGATTCATTTTTAGTTAGGCATAAAATAAAAGCGATATTAAATACATTTTATTGTTCACCGAGTGAAGAAAAAATGCAAAACCGATAAACAAACGTTAAAAATAACACATTTTCAATTTGCATTGGATTGAAGCTTTACATTGTTAGAACATTCGAATTAATTCTATTGCAACCTTAAATTTATCTGAATCCAAACGATTGTGTATTGGTTTGTAATCCCCATTAAATGAGAGTTTTGGTCGGATCAATTCGATGCTCAATTCAAGCATAAATGCCTCGGGAATTGGTGGAAATTTAAAAAGGCTTAATAGTATTCCAACGATCTATTGAGAATAAATGATATTTCTTTCCTATTTTATTCAATATGAACCAATACAAGTTTACACAGGGTGGAGTGATTCACACATCTGAAATCAAATGTCATTCGCTTTTGTAATACTGTCGAATATCTCTCATTTATGGGTTTTATTTATGCATCAACATTAGGTAGATCTTGGTAAAATTGCTGGACATTAAAAATATGAGTTTTCTCATATCCGAAAATGAAAAGCAGCTTCAATTGCTGTTGGTTGTTTTTGGTACCGAATAGTGATCAATCTAATGGACGAAGATATTTTAATATTTAAGATATTTTAATTCTTAATCGACAATAATTATTTTAATTAATAATCGACAGATATCCATACAGAAAATTATGGTAAGCAAGCATATATAGAAAATACTAAAGTAAATATTCTACGGTAAAGATAAAAAAAAAATCCTTTGAAATCTTCACAACAAAAGCAAACAAGCATATATATTGCAATTATGGTATTGAGATATCTCGAATGTATGAATTTATTAGAAAATTTGCTTTATGGTATTTTTAATCGGTTTGAAATTGACGGTAAAGGTATCAAAACGGACAATATCAATATTTGAGTTCTGTCGATAAATATTTTTATAATTTTGTTACTATTATTACAATCGTACACATGTGAATCTATACATAAAAATGAAAAATTATGCAAAAATAAAAAAATAAATTTAAAAAAATACACGAAAATTGTTTCCCCCCCCCTAAAAAAAATAAAAAAACAATAAGAGAAGCAACTATAAAGACATATTTTGAAATTAAATCGTTTCATGGAACTCCAAAATTAAACCCAAATGATACCTTTATTATATATTTATGAACCTTCAACAATAATCGACTATTAAATGGAAATTGTACTCTTTGAACAAATAGGACAATCGGGGAATTGACAGTCAAACGTTCTACCATGCAAATCCTAATGGTTGTTTTCCTTGCATCAGTTATAATTCTACGCAGCACATTCAAACAATAAAAGTCGTTGCTTTATTCATATTGAGCTACAAGCTCAATCCATTTATGACGCTCCAGAAAACGACCGGGAAAAAAAAATCCCGCTAATAAGCACTTCCGAAAATAGAAACAGACAACCCGTTATTTCCATCGATTAGTTCGATGTATTATGAATCTCCAACTCAAAAGGGGGAAAAAAGAAAGAAAAGTAGGGAAAAGGATGATGACTTTTCCTGATGGCAGGTGGCTGTACATAACAATGTTAGGGAATCGGGCCGATTGAGTCCTTTCTTTTTAGCTTTCGATTGACTTCACGTAACAGGACAAAGAAACAAAGCAATGAAGATGAAGGGATTTCTCGGGGAAAAAATATCTGTGATCGATAGTTTTCTTGAAGAAACGCCAAGCAACAAAAGAAAACAAGCAATCCCAATGGCGATGAAAGAGGCAAAAAATGACAAACCTCATGAAGCTAAAGTTTCAAACTAAATTGGCGTACATTCAATACGTTAGACATTTTTTAGGAGGCTCAAGGAATTTTCTGATGAAAAAATATTAAAGAATTTATCATACAAATAATCAGATAAAAAGAAACTTATAAGATAACGACCAATTATTTTATGAATTAGAAAGAAAAGGTAAAGGTACAATTTTCTGATTTTCCAATTAGTAATATTTTTAAATTCTCTAATTTTCATACACATTTATATTATATTTGAAATAGTCAAAATCTATTTATATTTGAAGTTATTTATATTTGAAATAGTCAAAATCTTTAAATTTCATATGGTAGAATCTATAAACTATAGATAGTCTACAAAGCGAATAAGCTGTTCAGTTGATAATAGGAGATTTACGGTATTATTGCACCAAAAACACTTTTATAGAGACTTTGTAAACACTGAAATTTCTCAAATTATTAGCTTAAATGAAAATTTTGTTTGGTTTGTCAATCAACCGCTATTTTTGGTACACGAAGGCTAATTGAATCGTGACTTACAGTTTTAATGCAGAAATGGGAATAAAGTTTGACATTTCCATATACCTTTTCACAAGGTTGCAAGAAGGGGATGTTGTGTCATATGAACTGTTAAAATTGAAGTGAGCTTCTCATCTCCAAGCAGAACAAATTAGATTTCTATTTTAATGCAAATCCTCAATTCTGGAAAGAACGACCAAATCAGAAGAGTACCGATAAAACTATTAAACTGGAATATATATATATGAAAATTGGTGAAATCACATCGCTTAAGATTCCCTTGCAATGCAAAAATATTGTACTTATTATTTTTTTTTGCACCGTACTGCATTCCATCTTAAGAAAACTGAAGGGAACTCACAAAGACATCAATAAATTTCGACATTTCTTAAAAAATATTTTATAATTGAAAAGATAAAAATAAAAAGAAATATGCTTTTTTTTTTTACAGCAAAATTGGAATAAATCCAAAATTTTCCAAAATCCGAACGCAAATTTTAAAAAAATCCTTAACTTTTCAGATGTCTCAACGTTTTTGAAGATTTTAGAAGAACAATAAAAAATATTCAATGTGACAATTTTCCTACTTAATAATAAAATGGTTCCATTGTTGTAGAATCACGAACATGTGATAAATAGGTAAGAAAAATGCAATTCTCGATAGAAAATTGTTAAAAATATACAAATTACATTTAATGAATTGTAAATAAAATAACAAATTAATCATTTTAGGAGAAAACTCCTTTATTTTATCAGGAGAAAAATATTATTAGATTATATTTACCGATCGAATTTATTCTCATTTAATAAAGCAACAGTAATAGAAATATTTCAAGACTATTATTTGAGAGAATTTTTGACGGGAGGACAAATATATTTTTGAAGATCATGTTAGTTTAATGATACGATAACATCAAACACAGATATTTCGTAGCTGGTTACAGTTGAGTTATCCGAAATCACAATCTAAATTTTCGTAATACAAGAGGGAACTACTTAAAAATGTGAACAACCATATTAACGCAAGCTACGATTAAAGTAGGCCAGCAATGGGATTTTTATTCTTCATGAATCAAAAAGTTAATTCCTGACGAATCAATACTAATTTTCATACCTACTAACCAAAAAATACAAGAAAACTCTTCATCAGCTATTACATTATAGTATAGGTAGTGTTTTTTAAGTAGTTAAACTTACAAATCTATCTTACCATAACAGTAAATTGCTTCCAAACGAGTATTGTTTTCTTTTTTTGACATCGCGTATACTGTGGTAAAACATTTGAACATTAGACGTGTACTCTGTTTTCTAAAGACATTTTACAGACAGAAAGTCACATTCGCGTGTTGTAACGGTGGAAAACCAGATGATCCCCAAGCACTTATCCCGATACATGAGTACATAAAAAAAATAGAAAAACTATGTACATCTTTTATTCCACAATGGGGGGGGGATGCGTTCAATTCTAAAAGCTATGTAACCACTAGACCTCGGTGAACCCAATTTCTGTCAATTAACGATATCTTTTGTTTTGTTTATTATTTAGAAATTACACAAGAAACACACAAAACAAATTTTATTCATCATTGTATCTAAAACTTGACACATTGTATCTATATATTTTATATGCAGGATGTTGCCAACAGGTATATATAAAAATTTTATCAAATATGTAATCCTGGAACCGACACTCCCTTGAGAAATATCATTCGCTTTCAGATTCGACACACTTTTTTCAGCGCTCTATAAGTTAATGTAAAATTTATTTCTAATTTGATATAAAGTATAAAAAAAAAAAACGAGAAATTTGACACTCGCCCAGTCTCATCCAGAATTGATGACATTTCAAGTGACACGACTGATGCCAAAAAAAAAAGTGAAAAAGAAAATTACATACAGTAATAAGATATTTCCACTGGTCGAACATGAATTAAATGATGTTCACTTACTTGTCAAGATATTATTGATAACTTCTTTTGAAAGATCACGCAAGTTGAAAGACATTTTTTTTTCCGTTTTTCAGTAAAATATAAAAAATGTCATCAATCATTCACAGAAGAGTATGATATAATTTTGACAAGTCAAAAAATTGGATCGAAAAAGTAATGACAGACTCGAGACCAGATGTCGGAATATAATGGAATTTCATACGGCCCGTTTTATTCAGAAATGAATCAGAGAGAATTAAATGAGTTTTTTTGGGTGCTTAAGTTGGATATTAATAATTTAATTAAGACTTTTAAGATTACAAAAGAAATACCGTAATAAATTAGTAACAACATAGCAATAAGTTTTTCGTTTAAATTTTGCATATACCGACTTAATTTTTGTTTAATATACCGAATGAAATATTTTTGTTTTAAATATATTCTTCGAATTTCAGTATCGAAAATATTCTCTCATTAATTTAATTTTTACAAATAAATACTTTAAAAATACGTATTGTTCAACTATGTAACTATTCTATAAGTATAAGTGTATATATATATATATATATATATATATATATATATATATATATATATACTTAGACTGAATCAAAAGTAAATGCTATCTCAATAATATCTTCTTGCCAAAGGCACTCAACTTGTACATATTTGAGTTGCCCCTTTTTGTTAAGAAATGTACTTGAATAAAGATAACAAAACAACTGACATTCTTGCCAGTTTTCAAGAACAAAACAAACACATTTTTCCAGACCTTATGCAAAAACTAAATTCTAAGCAAAGCTATTTGTAGCTAAAAACATTATATTTTTTACTTACAAGAGCATTTCTTAAGTTAACTTTAAACCGTATATTTTCCATAATATATTTTCTAGATATACTTTATTCTTAATGTGTGTATGACTCTCTTAAATTCTTTCTTTATGACAAAATGTTGGACACTCAACAAATAGCTTGAATAGAAATAATGGAGAACATTCGAACTTTGCAAATAAACAAAGTTTGAATATTCAATAGAAATGAAATTCTCTTGATTAAAAGAAAAATTGTAAAGAACAAGAAAATATAGTTTAAATATCACTCATAGACATTTAATATTTTTAAAGTTTAATTTGTTCTTTGGATGAAATTTTAACAGTTTGCTCCTTCTTTAAGTCTTCAAATATTTTTTTAATTGCATATCTCTGTTAAGTTTTAAGAATTCTTGGTTTACTTTTTTCTCTATTCAAATTACCATTTTATTAAAACATATTTGGAGTAGTTTTCTAAACACTTATACATTATTGTATCAGACAAAATGCTAGGTTAGATTCAAAATACCAATATAGGTAATTAAAATGAAAGTATGAATATAAAATATATATAAATTTTTCATCTTTTTGTAGGTTCTCAAATAATGAAAAAGAAACTTGAAGCCTTTCATTTGTCGCACATGTATTTACTTTTATATCTTATGACCTAATACTGTTACAAGGCTTATTAATATCTGCCAACTAAATTAACCAACAATGAAAAATTCTCATAGATACTCTCACATTCACGTGATGCAAAAGAGGAAAGTGGAAAACTCCCAAGCAAACACCCCGCATGCAAAAGACAGAAACATAACATTCACCTCTCATCGTTCAACAGTTGCTGGTATTGAACCCAGGATATTTCGCTCTAGACCACTAGGACACGGTAAGCCCTAAAAATATTTTTAATTTTTGAAGTTTTATTTTTGATGGCTTTAGAAGAACAATAAAGTAGAAGATCTTTTTGGAAAATCAATAGTAACTGCCAGCATAAAATTATCATTATAAGCTGAGAACTAAAACAAATGTGTATACTTTTTGCATACATCTGTCGGTTTGGGTACTTAAAATTTTTCCGAGTTTTTTGCTATGTTGTATACTGGATTTCCCCTAAATTACCTATGAAAACTTCTGGAAAAGCAGCATGCTGTGAATGTTCAAATACCTTACAAAAATTATCAGTTGTTATAAAGACACAAACATACACTATCGGATTCAAAATGATACCACGAAAACAAATTCATAAACTACGAATCTTTCTGTTCCTCTTATAAAACTGTGACCCACAACAATACTCTCTTTGTTCAAGAACGTAATACATTTCAATGAATATTTAATGAACGTCAAGAATAACTCAAACGTAACTTTCAACAATAACCTAACAATTTAATGTATGCAACATCATAAGATGTCCACATGGAGGACTCATTAGCTGCTGGCATATAAATGTGCTCAGATCCTTGATGATTACGATTGCAAAACGTTGCAGCAAACATTCAAAATGTTTCTTGCACGAAATTTGAAAAGAACACATGATGCAATAGTATTTATTTGACAGAAGAAATCATCATTGCAAAACTGAATGTTTCATCATTCTTGATATGAAAAGACAATATTCTACAGACTTCATCAGACAAAGTTATACGGATGCTTGCCTTCTTTTCAACAACTTGATTTTACTAGTAGCTCTACAGCTGTTTTAGGCACCTAAGAGCTGATTTCGCAGGGGTTTACTTTTTAAAATGGATTCCGAAGAACTGCAAACATTCAATCCAGAAATCGAACTTATACGTAGCTGCTATTTTCTCATTTAAATAAATAGATTTAGTTAGGATTCTAATTCGGGAAGAAATAGAATTCGGTCCTTCTAATATTAATTGTATAAGCTAAAGTGCAAGTGAATATAAACTAAACTGCAAGTGCAAACAATCGTTAAGCAAAAGACACTTTATACGGTTACAGGAGAAAATATTCTCTCTAAGAGAAAATAGTCAATAATAGTCCTAAGAAAAAGTAGTCGAGTTTTGATGGGTAGGTTATATATATTGTAAACATATAAAATGCCTCCAACGATTTTCTTTTCCAAAGTTCATCTATGAGAACAGACTTAATACAAATACTTTTGGTATCGTATATGGTATCTATTTCCAGTTCGAGTAAAGAGTAATGATTCTTCTAGCATTGTAGGTATTTGTAACTCTATTGGATGCTGGTAAGAACACTTTTTAAATTATCTCGTAAATATGTTATAATTTTGCAAGTGTAGAGGTAAAATTAAGGTGCATACATTTTAGTTTTTAAAGTGGCTACTTTGCTTATAGAAATAATAAACTATAAAATTTTGCTACCTTACGTTTTTATTTAACTTCGTAAGATTTATCACGTCATAATTTCCTTCAATTTTTCATTATCCTACCACTTCTAACCATAAAATTTTAGGATTTTATATTAAATTTTAAAAAATAACTGAATTAATTTGAATAATCTATATTGATATTCGGCAATGACGTGTTAATTCACAGTAAAAAATCAAATAGCTAAAATTTTACACCCTATCTATTTCTTTTCATTTCAAACAAACAAAATAAACCACATTAGATCGGTTTGCTTCGTTAGTATTTCCTGATCCGCAGTCATATTCTGCATAAGTAAATACACATCTACATGGCCAAAAATTGCCAAGCATCTCTTTACTTCAATTCATGTTGGTTTCGGGCTGTTTTTCCTGATTCAGGCTAGTACCGTTAATTTTAAACTGATAACTTCTAGTTTGTACGAAGATATTTGATACGATAGCAAGTTTCTAACAGGTTCTTTTCTGTATTAACATGATAATGCGTCTATATATTCTTTATTTCTATTATAATCAGAATTAAATGTTTGCTTGGACAGCTCAATCTTAGACTTCAATGGGAGGAAAAAAAAACATTTTGAAGATGCATTATGTTAAAAAGAGTTTTAAATTCAAGAATATTTTAGGATTTGCATTCAAATTCGAAAACAAATAGGATTGCCACTCATGCAATATTCATGTCCATAACTAATCTGAAAAGACTCCAAACAAGTATTAAACAAAAAAAAAATGTTCACAATCTATCTTGATTAAAAAATATTGTTGCAAGAAAATATGGTCCTTAAAGAAAATCTAGTTTAAATTATTTCGACTGTACATATATAAAATGCTTCCAGTGATTTTAATTTGAGTCTATTAGCATGTGTAAACAACCGATTGTAATTCTTAGAATTGATGATTCTTTTCTTACTAATGTGCCTTTTTATTGCAGGCGCTTAGAGATTTTTCATCGCATCAAAAATTATCCTTATTTCGATATATAAAATCTTAGTAAGCATATATAGAGAATTTTTATAAATTAAACAAAACAAATGTTATCATTAATTAATTATATTAATTTTAGTAAGCAATATATTGTGATTTGAAAAATATTTAAATAATTTTTTTTTCTTAATAAAAACATGCTAACTAATTCAAACTGCTCTTCAAATGTAAGATATTTTCCAAGTTAATTTTGACAAAGTTTGGTTCTGACTTTGCTTTAGTTTTGGTTTGATTTACCGATATACTACACTTTTCGCACACAAGATATAATTACACCGGGAACAATTGTTTAGCGTGAATTCCAAATGTCTACAAATATGCATAACTAAAGTATGAATCCAACTAACGAACATGAGACAAAACTCAAACCATTTAGCTTTCAAGTCGACATTAACAAGAAGGTACTAATAAACACCAGAAATATAGTGATTTGCCAATTTCTAAGAAACCCTGATGTACGTCAAATGATAAAATGAATATATCTTCCATTTTAATGGATATATAATGAAAATAAATAATCAAAATTTCTGTTGCTGAATAAAGATAAAAAAATTGATAAATACATGTACAGAATATCCAGTATATATATTCATAAAATCAAATACCTTAAACTATCTTGTTTGCAATATTAAAATGCTAAATGTATCATACAACTTCATTAATAACGGTGTAAACAAAATTAGTATCCCTTGAATAATCATTAAACATTTTATAAAAAAAATTCTATTTGAATTCATTTGTAGGGTTTGCTCTGTCCTAGAGGCTGGACAACTTTTCAGAGTTGAAAAATCTAAAAATCGCGTTCCCGATCATAGTTCAACAACGGAAGATAATTGTGGCATTTCTTCCACCTACATGAGCATCAAAAGGGGTAGATGGGGAATTTTCAAGGTTTTCTCCTTTGCGATAAGTGAACATGACCTACTACTCATAAAAAGTATTCCTAAAGGCATACAGCAGCTACCAAAAATATCAAACAGTTTTCTGTTAATTAAGCTATCAACCATACAGTACCAAAATTGTTTATAAAAAAATAATAATGGCGATTCAATTAATTACATTAAAAAAGAAATGCCAGGAAAAGGATATTACATTTCATTATAATAGAAATTAAAATATGCAATTCACATTTTCAATACACGAAAAGTATTTTATTGAATGAAAAAGACGAACATCTTTTTCAAAAACAATTCGATTAAAAAACATAAAATTTAATCGCCTATAAAGTTGCGTATCGCATTTAATTCAAACAACAAACTAATAAAAGTTTGATACAATTCACACAACTTCAAGAATAAGAAATGCTTTATCTGTTGGAAAAGATGTGACATAAACCTGAAAATCAATACGGAGAAGGTTGCAGGTGCAGTTAAAAGAGTATAAGTATTTCATTAACGACCCTTCTGCCTTTTTTATTACTTTCCGAAAATCTTCATATTAGAATCGATTTTATTCTTATGACAAACATAAATACCGCCAAAGAAAGGCATAAAATAAGACGGAAATGGAATGAAATAGCGATTTAGAGAAGCATTCTCGAAGTGGAGAGGCGCTCAAATCGGCGCATAAAGATGAAATCGGATCATCATTACAGAAACTTCTAAAAATTTTCCCACTTTTAATTTTATTTAGAAAAGACCTTTTTTTCGCCAGAAATGATATTCGGTCACCCAACTGGATAATTACACACTTTAGGATTTAGAGGGTAAATTATACTAATACTAGAAAGAAAAGAAATTGTTTCAGAGTTTTGAAAAAAAGTAGCGGCATCTAAAATATGTTTAAATATCTTCAGGAATTTAAAATTACTTTGTCTGGCGTAATCACTATTTCTAACGTGATGCAAGTCATAAATTATCATTTTGTGGGAACTAGGAAAAAATGTAAGTGCAAAATTTTATCTTTCAATTGAAAATGACTAACGAAAGTTAGTTTTGAAGGGCGGAAATGGATATTACTTTAAAATATTTTTTTTAATTTGTCAGACTTTAATCATTTCGAATAACAATAGAGATAATTAAAAAAATGGAAAATACATAAACATTATAAATATATATACATGATTTTTTATATAGATGAATTTGGGAAACGTAGAAATAATAGAAAATTAAACGAGGACATAACTATCAAAAAATAATTTGTTTGATTTTAAATAATAATTGTCTAAACAATTAAATAAAAATTACAGCAAATTAAATGAGTTTCTACATTTCTGGTGTAACGGCAGACTTAAGTTACTTTCGGTACAAAATTACTACAAATGTGATTCAATTTAGCATCTGCAATACTTTTGTACTAAAGTCAAATTACATTGAATTATAAAATTTGGTAATAAAACGCAATTAATAACTTATGCTCATAATTTATCCAAAGTTCTTTAAACTTGCTTACAGCAAATCAATTTTTAGAACAAACTTTTCAGTGCAAATAATATAAATGTTAACATAGACAATTCCCCAATTCAATAGCAACCATAAGTCATTTTACGCTCCAAATCTCAATATTAAAATCTAATTAACGAGACTTGTTCTAAGTTTTATAATTATCATATTTTTATCATTATCTCCAAACATAAATTGAAAACTAATAACAAAGAACATTATAAAGACATCATACCTTAAATTGAATCTTCCACCATTTTTTTTTTTTTTTCTAAAATCCTAATACCAATTTATAACATTCAATTTATTGAAAAGGTTGATTCTTCGAAAAAAACTGCTTTTTAAAGTCCTTTTTTTGATTTATGTTGTACTCCCAATTTTTCTGTTTTTAAAATTACATTACTCGAAAAAAATATAAAAGTTAAAAATAAAGCTACTATAATTTTAGACAACTATAAGTTCATTCACTAAGTAATTTAATGAAATCGGGACATGTTTAAAAATTTTTATTTTACTTGTAAATTGTAATTTTTATGGAAAATTTTATAAATACTTAGAATACTGCTAAAATGTGATACTAACCTATGTAATATTTTCATCAAATTTATTCATATTAGTAAACTTTAAATTGACACATCTGGAGAAAGTTTTTAGGTATTTATCGACTAAAGAAACTATTTAAATGAGTATAATAATTATAATTATCTAATATATTATAATAGTAATAATTATCTCCTTTCCGAATTATCGCCAAAATGTACACTTGCGATATTGTACGATGTGATGAATTCACTAAAAATTGTGATAAAATTTTAATTTAATCAATTTTACTTAACTAAAAAAGCATCATTATCAGTTATTGCGAAATTCAATAGAAATATTGTATAATAAATGGAAAAAATGACACTAAATATATATGAACTGTCAAAAATAAATTGACAATATTTAAAAATAGTGTGCCATTTATAAATAAGCAAATGATTCGAGCCAAAATTTGATTTAATCACAACGTGTTGCCAATTTCTTTGGCAAAATAATTTCTTTTGATCCCTTTACAGCAGGAAGAATAGTTTATTGATTATAGTGGTTTACATTACGAACTATTTATAAAAATATTCACAGACACCAATATAATCACGTTTTTAGTTTACATAAAAATACAAAAATTATGTATATAATTTTATTTATTTAATGTAAATGGTTTGGTTCGATTTTGCTAACATGAGCCAAATAAAAATTTTCAGATTTTGTCGAAAGCTTTTCTATATTTTCTAATAGGTATTTTTTATTATTATTATTGTGAAAAATGAAATTAATGCTTACAATATTTTTCGGCAAAAGTATGCTTTGCGGCAAAACATCAAAATAAAATGTTATCTGGCTGAATAAACTTTTGCTTAAAAAAAAGTTGGTGTAAAATGTAGTCGAATACCCATTGTCTAGTTTGCTCTCATCACATTTTGATAAAATGACTTGGCATTTAATCAAATCCATTCACTTTGTCTTAAGCACACGCGAATAAAAGAAAAGTGCTACAGTATTGACGAGAGAGAGAGAGCGAGGGTGGTGGAAGACAGAGGAATGCCTCCAACAAAAGATGAGCCAGATTCAGGATAGCAGTGAAAAGAGCTTCAGCAAAAACCCCTGATCCAGGTATAAAGAAAAAAGCAAAGAAAAGGGTTTTTATTAGAAACGCAGACGAGGGAATAAAACCAGCCTCTACTCGAAAAACTCATCTCCTTCAGATGGGGTTAAGAAGAAAGCAAAATCGATAATGGATAAGCTGCCAGCCCTACCCCTTCCCTTATCACTCCAGGAATTTCCAAGACCCATTCAAACGAGTACTGAACACCCTACACAAAAAAGAAAGATAAGGAGTGGAATTCCAAAGATGTTGATTTTTCAGATTTTGAGCATATTTCTCTTCCAATAAATATTGAGAGGAATTTTCAAGGACATGAATAGTTTTAGACGCAATCACATCCCCTCATGCGTTAGAGCTTATTTAAATTAGATTAAATCGAATCGATGCAGTCTTAAAAAAAACTTCGAAGTAGTGATGGTGCTTTCTAAACAACACATTTAACATGAAAAAAAATTACGTTAACTCCTTTAGGAAACTTTAAAATTTGCAGAATTACAGATTTTCATTTTTAAAAGGATGTGTTCCGATGAAAAGAGATTCTTTTTAAATCAACTTTCCAATTCTAATGTATCACTGGTGCCAGTGAATGCCTATAATGTCATAAATCGGTAAAACTATGCTTTTGGGTGCCCTATGGCGAACTTGGCGATTTTTTCGCGCCATTCCTGTTCGCGCCGATTACAGTGCTAATAGGTATGGTTAAACATTAAAAAATAACGCTAGGTCCATCGGGTTTTCAAAATTCTAAAAATGATAAACCAATCAGAGCCGCGACTGGATCTAAACCAATCAAAACACGATTCGGTTTTGTTCAGCTTGGCAATCAATCGCGATCACAACTTGGCGAGAATCAAAGGGGCACCCTAAAGTGTAATCTAACCCATAAATCTTTATTTTATTATTCTACTCTAAAAGGTATTTATTTTAAATTAAGTTAGCCATTTACTGTATTACATTGGAACACGTGATTCAAAATTGGGCAGAAAAGATATATTAAAACGGAACTAAGCTATTAAATTTGACATTGCTGAATTGAATATAATGGATTAAAAAAAAAACCAAAAGGTAGCGATTTCAAGCATTAAATATGTCATAATTTTGATAGTAATAAATTAAAATAAAAAGCATTTCTACTTAATGTAGTAAGAAACGATATACATCTCTTCTGCATCCAACTTTTTAAATGACGTGCTCGTAATTGATAGATAATTCAAAAATGCAATTTTTATCTAAACAAGTTTCGGATGTCATTCAATCCTTTAAAATTTGAGCTAAACTACTCTTAATGGAGTGTAAGTATAATTAAATAAATACGCAATACTTTAAAAATGAAGAAATGATACACGCTGAATTTTTAATGATAAATTCATGAAATGTGAAAATAATTTAATGTAAAAGCCTTCTTTTATATACTAGTTTCAAGTTGAATTGTGATAATTACTATTTTAAAAATCCTTAAAAATAAGTCGCAAATTGTTCTGATTGATTTCCCACTTTCCATTTAAATGATAAAGTTATTCTATGAATGCAATGAAAACTTGTTATAAAATTGATAACTGATTTTGGTTTTAAAATTTTTATCTCACCGCAATTTTTTTTTCTTCAGTTAAATTATTTTAATATAAAAAGGAGATGTTTTATTTTTTTCCACGTGAAAGTTTACAACATTCAGAATTAGGAATCAATTTTTAATTTTTTTAAGGGAAAAATCAGGATTCGTAACATCGGTGAAGGTTGTGTTAATAAGATCGAAAAAATGTACTACAAATAAAAATATAAAGGTTGAAAATAAATGAAAAAAAATGAAAATGAATGACGATAAATTTCAAAAAAGAAAAAGTCTTAAAAAATAAAAGAATTTTAAATCAATGAAATTAATTTTTCAAATCAAAAAAAAAATCATTTTTATGCTCAATGTACAATTTGTTTATTTTAAGAAATACATTTAAAACTATTAAAGTAATTTTTTTTCATAAAATATTATAAGTTCACTTATTTCTACCAATTTTCAAATTCTAATTTATTAAGCTAATATTATAATTTATTAAGTAAGTAAAATTATAATTAATTAAGTAAATATTAAAAAAATTACTTTTCTGTTAGACTTTTAAACTGTTATATTCATTATAATTAACATCAATTTTTATATTTTAGAATTACATTGCTAATCGACTTGTCATATTCCAAACTGATTGGATTTCAACTAAAACAATATTTGAACAGAAAATATGATGCAAACCATTATTCAAGATTAACTATAATAGCTGAATTAATAGAGCTGAAACTATTAATTTAATAATTTGTAAATTTGACTTCCATCTAAGATGGTGTAGTGGTACGGAATTCATTTTAAGTTGTAGCTCTCAGATCTCGGTCAAATTAACAATAAAGGAACAAATCTGCTAATACACTCATTAATTATATTAAGAAAATCCTTAATATTGATAAATAATATTAATTAATATTTAAATGCACTTTTATAAATAAAGAAGCAAAATACCAAAACAAAATATTTCTGACATGAATTTAATAATAAATATCTTCTATCAAGGATAAAAATTAACTTAACAATTTTAACATGAAATTGATTTTGGTGTAGAATAAAATAAGCTGGTGAAAATAATTGAAAAAGAACAGCAAGATTATCAACGTTTTAATAATCTCGAAACTGAAAACACAAAAACAAGTGTTGGAAACGTGTATTCTTACACACCATCCTCTTTCAAGAATGTAAAGAGTTTTTCATCCATTTTCGCTTATTTATAGGAAAACAAACACCTGTTTTTGATTGATATTTATAAAAAAGAAAACATCACCGAGAATAATGTGCTTTCGTGTGTATAATAGTACTTAATAACAACTTTTTTTTACCTGTACAAATTGTTACAATCTAATTTGAGTTTGAGGCAATTACGAATGTATATCAACGTCGGTAATGGCCTCATACTGAGATAGGATTGTAAGAAAAATTAATTAAGTTTATTTTTTCCTTTTTACATAAGTAGAAAGAAATTTAAGTTATTTAGTGTTGCTTTATTTAAACGACAGATGAAGATATTAGCTGCCCTTTAAAAAAAAAATCTCTTGAAATCTCATATCAGAAAATTTGTTAAACATAACAAGAACCTTAATTTACTTTTACAACCTTGTAAATCTTTTCAGCAAAAATGCTTCTATAATTTCTTTCTTAAAAAAAAAACTAAGCGAAACTGTAATTGTTATCAAGGATGCTTTTCCAAAAAATATTGTTTTATTGAAAGTAGGTGGACTTGTAATTTGATTTGTTTGATAAACTCTAATCAGCATTTTCATATGAGGACTATTATTTAAAGTGAATTCCAAACCACTAGGAAAATCCTGGGTGGGAATCGAACCCATAAACTGTTGACTCTAAAGTTTGTTAGTTTGTTAGTTGTTTGGGTTTTGTGGCGTAAGATCCAAAAGAGGACAAGCTGCGCCATGTTGATTCTAAAGCTACAGTTCTGCTTTTCATCTGAAAGTCGTGTCTAAAAGTGAGTGCCGTTGTTATCCAATGGGAAGTCGCGCGTTTCAGCTATATAAATGCATTTCCATCCGGATGGATGCTTGAATTGTTATAGAGTTTCTTCCTTTGGAACACATAGATATAAGAGTCTCTTCTAAGAAAAATAGTTCCTGAAAAAACAAACCAGCCTCGTTCTTTTTGCTAGAAGATTAATTTGCAGCTTCATGATCATTGTTTTTTAACATGAAAAGTAATTAACCAGGATCTGCGTTGGATAGTGGATTTCGATCCATTAAAAAATCACACAATGTAAGCACACAAATTTATGAATTGTTAAACAGAAGGCCAGATTCTTCCTTTCAAACCATTCCTCAGCTCAAATCACGAGAATAAATCCTAGTATTGTTGAATTATATTAATATTATTTTACATGCAGCCTTTATGATAAAAGGTAAAAACGTTATGACTTTTGATTTTGTGAAGACGGAAAGTTAAACCAGTGTAACATAAATTTGTAATATCGATATTTTGCTAAGAAAAATTGACATATATGTACTTGATATGTATCTAATACAAATATGTAAAAAAATGGAATCTATAAATTTTTTTAAGCAATAATTAACAATCACACATCTTTAAAAGTATTACATGACAGATTAATCTATTCAACTCTCTATTGCAAAAGTAAGTTGATATCAATCTATGTATTATGTCTATGCAAAGAAACATTTGGAAGAGAACAGATGATTATCACAACGTGTCCAAAAAGAGGTTCATCTTAGCTTAACAGTAGGACCATTTCTTCAAATTGAAAAGTTCTGGGTTAAATCCCACCACTGTTGAGTAACTGGAGAATAGATGTGTTGGATTTTTTGTTTTTTTACATGTTCGCCAGTCTAGATGGATGCATGAAGTTTTCCGATTTTTTTCTTCTTGAGAGACGTGAATATGGTTCACTGTTAATAAGACCAGAAGGATCAGACTATTAATCTGAAACCTAGGCAAGACGCGACAGATATTTCAATGCCTTGCGACAGCATTTTATTGCTAAGCTATCAACAAGCAATCAAAGCCTTTTTAAATAATGAAACAAAGAGTTGCATTAAATAACATTTTTTTTTTCTTTACAATATTTCCACAGGCATGTACATACTAACCAATGAGAGCCTTTAATTTTGATTGAGAAACAGCGAGTTCTACAGAGGATTCAATTCCCACATGGAAAGGCAATTCTTAATTATTATGATAATAGCAACTATATTTTTAGGATTTCCCAAGAGACGTGTTTTTAAAGCAGACATAATGACAGAATAGATTTCGCATTTGGTGAAGGCGTGAATCCCTAAAATAGACCTTCCATCCAAAAATGCCTTATTAGCATACCGCAGAAAGTAACAATGAGAAAAAGGGTCTGGAGTCGTTATTTTTCTCTTCCCCTTCCCTTCACATCGCGATTACTTACTGGCGGGTTGTTATTTTTAGAAACTCGCCGAGAAAGGTGGGAGATGAAGAAAAGGCGCCAATTGATCGGATGCAACCTTCAACCTTTTCCATTCGGGAAATGGCCGTCGTTACGTAACGTTTTCCAGAATTTACCGGGATGTGTTAAGGGAGTCACGAACGGGCCGTACTCATTAGGGTGTGTACACCAGAACAAAAAAAAACAAAAAAAAACTATGCAGGAAAGAAAGTGAAACATTTCGAACACTCAACAATAGTGGAGCTTAGAAATAAAATCCTTTGAATTAAAGTAAACTATTAAGAAAAGTAACGCATACTTCCAGTTGTCGTTAATTTATCAAATAGGTAAATGACGACATTTACCATCCAGATAAAGATGGCGTCATTTTTGTGTCATTCAAAATTCGAAAGATGAGAAAAAAATAAAAATATTTCAGTCGCGTTAAGAGAATTTGATATCGTCGGCATCCTTATTTCAGAGAAATGCTGTTTACATTTTAATTACATTGTAATTGTGAAAAATAACATTTTATGCAGGTTCTAGCTCCCATTTCATTCCGTAGACCTGATACTACTTTATTTTGTTTTAATTCCATTGAGATAAACAACAAAACTATTCAAAATGTAGAAAAAATTAATTTTGAAAAACTTACACCTAACAGACCTATATTTTGACTGAAACGTTATAAAAACATATGGCTCAAGTACTATAAACGTAAAAACACATTAAGAGGATATGGGTATGTTTATCATCTACATAAATTTTTACAGCATTTGACCATACCTTTATGAAGTGATCAACAATTGCAAAGTCTAATAATCGTCAGGTCGGTGACAAAGTCAGGAGATTGGAATATTGAACACACAAGATAGTCAAGGATAACTCAAAATGTGTGAATAAAATTTAAGTCGAGTGAATGCACAGCCATTCCATACGCCTAATTCCTACATTCTGTAGGTAGTCGCTGACGATGACAGATCTAAGAAAACGCATTATGAACCATTTAAATGAAACCGGGAGCAAGCTTACAACATGGTTTTTATTTCTTTGCCGTACAACCATCACAGAACTTCATCTTTAGATGCTCAGGTTGATGGGATATTCAATAAAATTTCTACTTCCCAATCTGAATGTATGATGTTCTGGAGCAGAATGCTTGTTTCTTGTGCTTTCCAAACTCTTATATACTTGTTATTGGCTTCTAGAGTAAATTTCGATTTACCCGTAAATACAACTTTGTATGAATCCATCACTGTCCAACTGACATATTAGCGACACTGATTGAATCATTTCCTATTAGATACCACCAATGGAGGAATGTAAAGATATGGTATGAATGTATAGATCATTAATGTGTAATTATTTAAGCACATTTCCAGCAGATATGATCTTAACAACGACAGCTGCAATAGAACTGTCACACAAATATAGATTGTTCTTCGATTCCATTTATTACCAAATATATCGATTTCCGCGAGGTCTAGTCTCTTAACTAATGAAACACAAGGTTTCGGGCAAAGGTTTTGCTAGTAGCATTATATTTTCATAATTGTGAAATAAAGGAATGATGAACCTTGAAGAATCTAGCATGTATAATTGAGTCTTGCTTCAATGCATTCCAAAAAATTCAAGGGCACAGAATATTTTGTACGTTTTATAGAACCCATAAATACTACATAAATACATTTTATTCGTGCTTTTAAACAACTCCAGTAATTTTGCACAGTGTTTTCTCGTACCACTCAACAGTAATTGGTCTCGATTGGATTGTGACACGAAATTATGATTCTCTATTGCATTATATACCTGGATACTTCCAACCTTCAATGCTGGGGATTGCAGCACTCCAAATCAGACAGGCTTCTCAAATCAAACACTTTCCTTTGCGTGCTTAACTTTTAAAAGAAAATGTATTTCCAAAGTGATGAAATTTCTTTTCAACGCGAGTCACAAGTAATGTTATAAAGCATTGAGAATGGTTGCCGATTGCATAATATAATATCAAAAATAAAAGTGATGGCAAAAGACATTGAAAGACACAGCTAAGATCTACTTCATCAATAATAATGTAAATTAAGCTTGAAGAAAATAACGCATATAACTAATGGAATACTAATTTCATGACAGCGTAGTGAATGAAAGAAAAGAATTATGCCTAATTATTGTTCGCTACAACATGAAATAAGCTGATTTAGGATACATATTCAGATTATTAATTATTTTTTTCATTTTTATCCATATTTATAAGCGATCGCGATGATAACTTGATCGTGATTTTAGCAGAAATCCCAGTTTTAGTAAATATAGTCACTGTCTTAGAAAGGTGGGTAATTGTCTAAGTTATCTTTGCGCAATTATTTCAGAACTTTTCTATCCCGAACAATTCTATCATTAAAACAGAATACTGATTACAAAAATACACTTTTATAAATAGAAAATAATTATTCTGTTTTCAAAATTAATTAACATGTATAACATTAGACAACTTAGTCAGAAAAGAGCACATCAGGGCTAATTACTAAGATCTCCATACGGTGAAAATTTCTGTTTTATCCCAGCCTCTGTTGAAAAGAGATGCATGTTATTTGCTATTTGCATGCAATTCTGTTAAGATGTACTTAAGAATATTTCGCGATTTCCACCTTTGTGACACATAAATATGGCCTACTCTCTATGGAAAGTTTTCCTGGAAGGCAATTACGCAGTAGATATTTAAAGAAGCTATATATTAGTTTCCAACTGTTCCGATGCCAACTGTGATATCAAAGTTTAAAGAAATTAATGTGGATTAAGCTGAATTTTTTTGGATGGCACACACAGAGAACTATACATTTAAGTATTCTTTGATTAACCTTAACATTTCGTTTAGAACATTAAACTAAATCAAAATTACAATTGAACTCATTATTGTAATATACCTTAATCTTGTATAATCATGATTTAAAGTTGTGACAGTTTTCGTATTTATCTGTATCGAAATGCATTTGAGTGCAAACTACTAGCGAAACATTTATTTTATAGATGCGTCTATTGTTTGCATTTATTGCCCAATACTATCATCCATATTCATTTCCGTTACTTTTTGGATCAAATATTTAATTTTCTAAACTGTTTCTGCGATTTATATGATTTTTTTTTTTTCATCAATTATAGATATTTTGATAACCACTTCACAAAACGTTCGTTACAACTTTAGTTCCACACCCATTTCGAACTGTAATTAAAAACAAAATTTTCCATATTATTCTCATTACAAATTAAAATAAGCAATAGACCGTACAATAAGGTGAAATATAAATTATTGGTAGTTGATAACTTTAGCTGTTCTGTTATAATTTTATGGGAAATAAATATCTTCACAAAATGGTAATCTATTCTAATGAGTTCTTTGCTTCAATTTATCTTTTAAAATTAGTTCAAATCTGTATACCAATAAAATTTGTAAATAAGATAAATAGCAAGGAAAAACAATTTTTTTTTATTATTATTTTAAGAACTATATCGTAATCTCACATTTTAAATTTCCACTGATACCAATATTCATTTGGAAAAACAATATTCTAAAATCACTCAGTTGGAATGATTTAAAAGTTCTTTTAGGGCAAAGAAAAATAATTTAATTATTTCTTTTCACCAGCCGTTTCAGTTTTGGACTTTAAATCTCTCTCCAGTCATCATAAAATATCATGAGTCATTGAAATATTATAACTCCTACATAAATTATTGCAATTTATAATTTATTCCCTAAGTATGTTAATACAATATGCAGTACACATAAATACATATATTTATCTATATATATATATATATATATGCATTTAATTTTATGTATATATATTATATGGTAGAGTACTAAAATCAACTATTTCTTCAAAATGAAAACAGCTTAGTTTAAATTTGATTTTTAACCGCTACAAATATTTATGCCCTAAGTAACAATTGATCTCGTTAATTGTTGAACAAACACTAGAGCTGTACTGGTGCGATCATTTGCATGTCAGAAAAATTTAAATTTGATTGGAAAAAAAATAAAGCACTTCAAATTTAATGAAACTTTGTATTTGCGATAAATAGAAAAATTTATTAAAAGTTTAGTGTTTCACTTTAAATTGTACGTAAACTAATTATTTTAATGATAATAAACTACAAACATGAGGAAAATTTACCTTAAAAATAAATATAATTAAAAATAGACAAAATAGCTTAATTTATATTTTTTATAAAACAATTGTATTTTATTATCATTACATTCCGAACAATTATTAAAAAGTAAATCATTTTTTAAAATTTTTATAAAACAAAATGCTAATCCTCATTTTTTCACTAACATCATTAATGAAAAAATTGATAATGATAAAATATTGAAACACGATGTCTTAAATGAGGAAAGAAACGAGATTCTTATCTGCGTAAATTGTCGCAGACGTACAAGATTTTAAATTGCAAAAAAAAAAAAAATAAATAAATAATAATAATAATAATAATAATTCTCTCTCTTACTCACACTGGGGAATCATTAAAAATAAACTTTGAATAAGGAGCTTATAACTCAGTTCTATAAATTAAAAATCAAAATGTCATTTCTTACATAACACTGCAAATGACGAAAAAAAAAAAAAACGTTTATGAAAGTAAATTTGTAATGATTTGCAAACATTTATTAAATATTCGGGGGAAAAAAAAGTTAATGGAGAATTATTGTAAATAAGAGAAATATTTTTGATACATAAAAAAAAGTAGTTACAAATTTTAAGATTCACTTTTATAAAACTATGTTGGATAATTATCGAGGAATTCATATATTCATCTCATTAGTAATTAATTACAAAGAAATTCACATACATTGCACGCATTTAATTTATGTTAACGCTAGAATACACTGTGATTCTTTTTTTAAAATAACTATATACTTATGAAAAAGATAACTAAATTTTATTTTAAAGGCAAAAAACTTCAATTAACAGTCATAAAATTAAATGGATTTCAGTTTTAAATAAATGAAAGTAATAGTTTAACTGAAAAACATTATATTAGGTGATTATAAAAATTAAATAGCGAACAAATTAACTTCGAAATAGCAAAAAATAAATATTACAGAAAATTAATTTAAAAAGTATATAAAAAAAGCTAAATGTATATTAAATTTTTTAACATATAAAACCCAAGATGTAACTAAAATAACAATTATTCAGCAGAAAGGAAACTATTTAAGCATGAGACAATATAATAAGTAAAATAAGTTTCTAAATTCAAGAATATGAAAAATATTTTTCACTTAAAAAGGAATAATTATTTTAAGGAGAAAATATATTGACACTGTATACTATTTTCCACTAATAAGCACACTTCTACAATAATGTACAATTATATTCTTTCTATACAATAGTATACAATGCAATAATTATAATATAGTAAGAATATAAAATATTGAAAGGTGAAAGTATGCCTCATCTAAAGCAAAATTCTGAGAAGGATATATATATGTACATACCATTTATTCACAGCTATAATCTAATGAAACAGCACAATAGTATATAATTTGAAAAATGTTAATATAAAAAAAGGAATGAATTAAAACACTCATAACAAAAAAAAATTATTTAGAATGAGGAATGCGATTTATTTATTTATTTTATATCATTTTTGACAAGCAATTCAACTTATCTTTCAAAAATTTTATCAATTGTTCCAATATAATAACTAATTCTAAGGAAAGTACAAAAAAAAAATTAATGCGCAAACTTTCTTTTATAAATGAAACTATATATATACTCAATTTTTAAATTTCCAGCTAATTTACGCTAAACATTTAACATATTATTTTGCATTCCAAACAGAAAAAAAAGTTGAAATAATAATGTAGAAATTTGTCAAATGACATCAACTTTATTAGCAGGGGCAGCAAACACACTTACTTTTTTTTTTTTCCTAAACGAAATCCTCTCAGAAAGCGCTTAATTAAATTTCGAAGAAATCCAGGAGAAAGCCCATCACTCCCTGACACAACGGAGGTGTTCCACACATAAAACTACACCGACCCAATTTCAAACACGTCGTTTGTCAACCTGGGTGAATTGGACAATTTTCGAGAACTTTGACGAGAACGTCAAAGACGGGCGTTGTTCGAATCAGGGGCGCCCGTGCTATTAAATGCCAGGGGCTGTATTTGGAAAAAGGCCAATAGAAGTGATCGTTGCACTTGGCGACCAGTTAGCAGCTACCAGAAGGGATTTTGTTCCATAGAACAATTAATGTAACTTTGCGTGAGCTGATCTTTCACTTTTTTTTTTATTCCAAAAGCTCGCCACCTCCTAAATTTAAATGAACTGTGTGACATTACAAAACGGCTGCATTCGTTATAACGCAGATAAGATATAAAGAAAGATAACTGCAATAAAAAAACATACACACAGAAACAATACATATTTTTATAAATAACTTTGTGGTTAAATTAAAAACATTTTCAGGATTTGATTTGACTGCTTGTTGTTCTACGGTCATCCTTTGAATATGAGACCCAACTGGATCGGAATATACAGTTTAAAATGATTTCGAACAGTACAGTCATTCATGAGTTGGTAATAAAACCAAAAAGTTATTCAAGCAATGGTCAGATCGTACATCATTAAAAAGCCAAATCAATATAGAATATGTGTACACTTTGGTAAATTCTTTTATTTCCTATCATTAGAAGAGAATATATGAAAAACCAATTTTCGAAAACTACAACACGTAAGCAGAATGGAAACTTTATTTTTATAACACATAAAATGAAAGCATATCAGCATTATAAATCAATAAATTCTAAATCTCGGTCAATGACTCCAAATTATATTTAAAAATAAAATTTCAAGGTAACTTATTTAAAATTTAAGCAATATTGTACCAAAGAATAATTAATGTTTTACATATAATCGATCAAAAATATCAAAAAAATGACACAAAGGCATTAGAAGCTAATATTGCTAAGCGATTAGATCATATCATTTCTGTACTTTAAAGGAAAAAAATATTTACAAGATGGTATGCTTGTGTATATAATAAATTATTTTCAACATTTATCGTTCAAGGGATATAAGAAAAGGATGGCAGAAATAATCTCCATTACCCACAATATTCAATCGTCTGTTTCAATTTTTGAAAAGCTAAAGAATTAGTTTAAAAAATTAGAAAACTAGTTCATTTTTTCCAAAAGGTTAAGCCACTTTAAGGAATATAATGATGTTGAGGCGGATATGAAAGGGAAGTAAAGTCTGAGAAAAAATTGCGAATGAGGGGGAGGGGCTGATTTTTAAGTTCTTACCCTCTACCTAGATTTTACCTTCATGCATTAACAAAACGTTATCTAGGAGTAATAAGCATCCTTCGTAAATCACGAGTGTGAAACTTTCTATTTAGAAATTTCTTGAACATGATCCAAAAGCCACAATATACTTCAGTATTGATTTTTCTTACACAAGTAAAAAAATCCCATATTCTGTTTTATTATTCTACCAAGGATATTTCTTGTCACAGAATAGCGTCTGGTGACCTTTTATTGCTTTTGTACTGGGCAAGCTCCAGCTCTGTAATCGAATGGAAAGCAGCGGTAGAAAAATTTTGGTTGCTGGTGAAGATGCTCCATACTTTCAAATGATAAATGAAAAATCTGAGAGGAGTTTTTAATCATTGAATCTAACAAATCGATTTGGAATCCATTTATTGAAATTTTTTCGATATTCAAGCGTATTCAAGTGTCTCAATACACACCTAAAATTAACTCTGAAGTAATGGCCGCCGGTTGCCAGGTCAGAAAATGGTGTCGTTCTTCAGATTAGAATGTAGTAGATTCCATTCCTGACTCTACTCAGTTCTTGGTACAGTTAGCCCTTATATACAAAAAATGATCGCTGAGAAACAAACAAGACAAAACCAGTTTATACTCAACCTACCCTGAAATCTATCGTATTCACTAATGGTGACTGGGATATGTAAAAAAATTCATGTCTGACATCGAAATGTTTTTACCAATCTTGATGTGTGCTTCGTTCAACGGTTATTCTTTAGGCACGAGGACAATCTTTACCACTTAAAGAGGATTCCAAATTACTACAAACATCCACGTCTGAAATGAGACTCGAAACCAACCGTTAATCCGAAAAACTGTGTTAATCATGGATCGTCCGGCTCTCGGCGAGATTTCAAAATATTTTCATAGACATGATGCATCTGGAGATGGCAGCCCCTACAGGGGTTCCTAACTCCACATTCGACAACTTCAATTAAAAGGTCGTCAGATTCAACAAACCGAGTAGCAATCCAAAGAAATGGAAATCAGAAAAAATTGGGTTTAGGACAGTAAGTACAAAATACTATAATAAATCAAAGATACTTAACCAAGTGCCATACAATGACATAGAAAAATCTTAAAAAAAATGACGGAAATTTGAATCGAACCAATAGTTGATCCTAGAGTAATGAGCCATTCCTTAGATATTAACTTCATTTAGTCTTTAAACAATTCAATATTTATAAATAAATAAGCACAAAATGTTTCTACAAAGCCGAGGTATTTATTTATATAACTTAACGTAGAAATTATCAAATTCCTTAGAAGTTATAAAATTACTCCAGAACATATTCTTGAGTACCTTGGTCTCTCTAGGAGGGATTTGACTTATAGTGCTGGACTTTTCAAGGGTGTGCACATTATGGACCTGGTCTAGCACTGCTAACCACGAAGACATGCAACAAAAATTATAAAATATTATATTATAGCATTTATACTTTGAATTCATGGAAAACAATTTTTAAGAAAAGTGATATTAATCAGAAATTACACTTAACATATTAAAATGTTTTCCTAATCATTTTTCAAAAACAGTAAGATAGTTAAGAAAAAAAGAAAATGTAGGAAATTGAAAGAGTCAATCTAATTATCAGGATATTCACAAAAAATTAAAAATATTATCCAATATGAATCCATTGAATTACAATATTAACTTACAAAGTGAATATAATTCATTTAGAGATAGATGGATGAATAATTTTAAAATAGTAAAGATTTCATTTAAGTAATTTATCTGCTTGCCATGAAACATTAAAATTTATAATTTATTAGTAGATTATTTTAAATAATTTATAATTTGCGCCATGTCTAAATTATAACACTGTTCTATTTGAGTGCTATACATTAAAAAGTCTTCAATTTTTTCCAAGGACAATAAAATAAAATTGACTCCAAATATATTAGGTTGGGGGAAAAGTTATCCATTATTTTTTCGGTAGACGTCTGTAGTGATCGATATCTCGTCAGGTATATATCAAACAATTTCAGATTTATGCTCGTTGGAAAGGTGACATTTGACACTAAAATATCCTTTTGTGGTTTTTTGTTGAATTCATTCAGTTACGAGTACAAGGTTTTAAAAATGGAAGACAACAAACAGAAAATTCGATACATTTTCGTTTTTCTCTTGTAACGGCAAAAAAAGATAGCCGGGTGGCTAAAATTGTGAAAGGTGTTTATCGTCCTATATAAGACTGTAACAACCAGCTACGTACAATTTTGGTTTCGTCGATTCCGTTTGGGTATTTGGATGCTAAAAATGCACCTCGCATGGATACAACATCATTGAGAATGTCTATAAAATATCAAAAATTATCAAACTTGACAGCATGTCAGCAGTCGCAGCTTCGCACAAGACCTAAAAATCTACATGAAAACTGTTTTAACCTTTTTACCAAGCGAATCTGAAAGAAGTTACAAAAAGTTCACGTAAAAATAATGGATTTCTTTTTCCCCAAACTAATATATTATATATAATTATATAATTGTACATGACAAATTTGTAAATAAATTAAAATATTCGAAAAAGTCTTTTTCAGCACTAAATAAGTTGTATATTAATTTAGCATTGACGTGTTTTGTTCCCATATCATTTTGTCTTTCAGCCAATAAAATAAATCTACGCATTAAAAGATTTCGTTCTGATTTGTATTATAGTTAATAAGCTTTCCGGTTCAATGATGGTACTAAAATGATCTATAGAATGAAGAACTATTGCGAGCCCACACGCTTCTTCGAGCAATGCGTAGATGCATCACCATGACGACATACTTCATTTCCAACTGTGAGAAGAGCTTCGACATTCATGCGCATAGTTCCTAATATCGTCACTATAAAAGTCTATTCACACAATAGTTATAAATACATCAATAGGAACAACCTCATCATGTAGGGCGTATCTGTATTTAAGGCTGGAGCGCCCCTGCCGGAAGGGTATTATTTCCATCCATCATTCGAGTAGGATATAGATATCAATTGCCGATAGGGGTTGTCCAATGCACACCAAAGGCCTCCAGGGATGCTTTGAATATAGAGGAACATTTGCTGAAGATTGATCCGACTCGGAGCAATGCTTATTTTTAGACAAATCTATTGTATCGATAAGAGTACATATGTAATAATGTCAGTATTTTTAAGCGGAGTAGCTTATATACTTTGTTACATTTGTATAAACATTGTCTTCACTTTATAATAATTTATTTTTCGTAAAAAATGGCGAAGGTTACTGAAATTGAAAGATATAAAAAGGAAACTCAGAAAATAAGTGTTTAAAAAAATAATGGAAAATGAAAGTTGACACTGTAGGGCAGAATTTTTCAACGAAGTGTTCACAAGAGTTTTGTAGTTTTTTTAGCGATTAAAAAAAAAGTTGGCAGTTTTTTTCTTTATACATTTATTTGTTAAGAGAGGTTATTCCTTTCTTTCAAATGCATATAAAAATCTGGCTGCAAAGATGTGTTTTCTTATCTCTATAGCGTTTTTATTCAAGCCATCTCTTTATAATTTTTAGTCACGTAACTGTTAACTAAATAAGAAGCTCAAGGTTTATTGACACTTAGGGTTTTTAACAATAAAAGTTTCTACGGTTGCCAAGAAACAATTTGAAAAAATTTTGTTACAGCATATTTTACTGATTTAAAATGGTTTGGAATCATAAATTTTTTTTTTTTTTTTTTAAATTTGTTACACGTCTAGACAATAATTTTCTCAACTTGAGCAGTTTGAAATATCGAAACATTTACTTCGATTAATTTCGAATTTTCTTAAAAATATTTTACAAATTAATAATCAGATTCATTGCATTGAATTGTGAAAGCAATATCAGTATGCACACACTTGTAGAATTTAGATTAAATAATTACTTTTTATTGTAGGTCTATGGTTTATAGAATTATCAAGTTAAATATAATTTGAATGAAAACGTTATTTGTTCCGTTTCATATAATTTGTTCAAATTTAAATGAAAACGGATGACAAAAAATTAAATATTAAGAAATTGCATGATGTATATGACAGCATCATATTATAATAAACATTTGTATATCATACAATGTATCATAATAAATAGTGTAATTTATACGATATATAATAAACTATTTAATAGTCCATTAACTGATTATGGATTAACATGAAAAAATGCATTATTGTTAGTTTATGAAACTTTTCCAATTTTTAGAAATGGTATTTAAAATATATGAATAAATGCAATTCAAATAAATATTCGTAGCATAAAACAGAGAATTCCCCTTCAAAAGCAACACAATATTTCTGAATATTTACATTTACAAGAATTCCAACATTTACATTTCTTGTAATGAGTTTTATTTCAGTTCAAGTGAAGAATATTTATATTCTGTCATTGCATTTAAATATATATTACTTATGTAACTTTATCAAAACATTGCTTCAAATAATAACTTTACTTCGTCTTAATTGTATATCATAAAAATATTTTATATTTTAAAAACATTTTAATGAAATATGTAACACAAAAAATTCAATTAAATAAAAAAAAATTACAATTTGATATAGGGTTATTCTATATTGGATCTGAATAGTCTAGTAAAAAATGGGGTCACTTGTATTTTTTTTTTGGTTAGTTTCTCCATAATCACTACACAAAGTATTGCAATTCACGTCAATTGTATAAAATACTCTGAAAAAATTAAATTTCTAGCTTTTGTACAGTGAATAAGCAACATAAAACATAAGTATATGTTGTACATTTTGCTCTTCATAAAATTCTGGTTTTACGAATATCATTTATTGTTACATTATTTATTGGTTTTAAATATAAGCACAATACCACCGTAAATTCAACACTAACTATTAGTGATTAAAATCGAAATAACCTATTTCGATTTTATAAAGCTATTATAAAAATAAAACACACACTAACTTTTCTCCTAACATGATGGAAAATTCTGTTTTATATTTTTCATACTGTTATAAACACCGATATATAAAATTTAACAAAGTTTCTGCCGCCCAACCTGTCTAGTGGTTAGCGTACCTGACTACAGATGGGTGGGACCTGGGTTCGAATCCTGGCTCGGGCATGGATGTACTTTCTCTCTCTCTCTTTCTTGTCTTTGTCCTTTCTTTGTGTGTGAATGGTTGCCTACCCTATAAACGGGTACCTATGGCATGTGTGTACTGAGGAAGTCGAACTCCACACCAAATGTGGTTCAGTTGGAAAAGTGGAGCAGCGCACCCTATATTGCCAGCCTGGCTGGCACACGACAACAACAAAGTTTCTTTTTAAAAATTAATATTTAAAAAATCTTCATCTTTTAATTGGATAAATAATTTATTATGTTAGAAAACACAATTAAATAATTCATTTTGTTTTTTATATGTACTAAGAAGGGGGGGGGCAATGAAAATTTTGAGATTTTTAAATAGCAGTTATAGCATCAACAATAACTTAAAAAAAAAAATTTTTTTTGCCATAACTCGAATCAATCAATGTTTTAGATGTAAGAGTTATTACTACAATTGAAAGAAACGAATTTAAAACAATTTTTTTTAATTTATCAAGAAGTTTATTAACAATTTTAATTTATCAAGTCTACTGCAATAACACATAACTCTATTAAAGCACTATATGCAATAAAATCATACCTTGAAAAATGAAATGAAGAGCCATAAGAAGCAATTTTCAAGTTAAGACTAATAACTTCAAACTACCATAGAATGGTAACAATGAATATCACGATGCTCTGCATATCAAAAACTGAAATATCAGAGGACTGTGAAACCTAACACGTAGACCATTTGATGAGGCGACGAAGTTGAAATATCATAAAGGAATGAGTTATTCCCAAGTAGAGAATTAATATATAACGATATGTAAAGTTAATAAAAAAAGTCAATAAGACCCACAATTACGACATAAAGCAATTGATTTTAATAACATTAAGTGGTAAAAATGACATCGTGTACATTCAGGAATGATCCGACAATGGGGGTCGACCCTGTTTTTATTTTAATATAAAACAGATTAGATTTCGTACTCAACTAAAAAAAAATGTGAGAAATAGAAATCGAAGGTGCACGTGTTTTGAATACAACCAAGTACAATTGTTACAAGCTAGTTTAAAAACCGCAGCAATAGCATCGTCTAAACTAGTAGATTCACCGTAAACTATTAGTAGGATAGGACTCTTCAGTTTGGTTATCGCCTTTTTAGTCATTCTTTCCTCACAAAAGGTGGTTTCGATTGGATTTCGATTTCGCAGAAAAATCCATAGCCAGGATGGGTAACAAACTCACGAGCAGTTGAACAGATAGACGGATCTTTTAATCATTCAGCATCTTCAAGGTAATAAGTAGAACTTTTTCATTTTCTATATATTTTGTTCATAATATTTACCTCATATATTAATTATTAAGTAATATTTTATCATGAAATTACTAACATATTTTAATCAAAATACAATGGTACAAATTAAAATATTAGCAATTTGTTCGAATATCCTTATTAAAAGAATTTCAAATCATTTACATAATGAAGAAAGAAAAATTTATCAATTGATTCATTTAATTCGAAAATATATTATTCTCGTAGTAAAATCTACATTTTATTCAAAAAGATGAAAATTCTTCATTACTTAATATTTTTAATTTTTTTTTTAATTTCTATTACTTTTTGTAATTATCTACTTGCTAAATCCTTTTAAATTTTAACTTCATTTAAATAAATTTTAAATTTTTTCACCAATTTATTATAAAAAATAAGGTTCTGTTTATCGTTCCACAGTCACACTAATTCACTTGGGATCTACGGTTTGTGTAAAGGGGATTTTGAATTTTTACAAGCATACACACCCGTTTGGTTTCACTTGAAGGCTAGAATGCCAAACTTTTCCACTCAAGAATTAATTATGAATGAAACATACCGTTTAAAGTGGATTCCGATTCTTTACAAATAATAAAAAAACTCAGTCCCATTACAAGCACTTATACCAGAAGTTGAAATCAAATTCCCGAATTACTGAATTGAAAACCACAAGGCTAAACATTCATCTGCCCATTTGGGAATTATTATTGTGGTTAGTCGCTCTATAGCCATTTGCAACAAACGAAAGCTATGTCGGTCTTAATCCAGTTTAAATTGGGTTTCTAATCGCTACAAACATCAACGCTAGAAGTCGGCATAGAACATACAAATTTAAAAATCAAAAGAAGGCACTGATCAATTAACCCACAGTTTGGTTAAGTAGGTAATGAAAACGAAATTTCACAAACAATCATGGTAACAGCATTTTCTTCTGAATTATGTTTTAAAATTATATGCGTTACACAAATACAATTACACTATTTAAACAAGAAATGCAAGCTTAACATCCGTCCACAGAAACCATTTATTACACCAGGCAATGCCAAATTAGTTTCGTTTAGAATAATAATTCAGTAACGTTTAATATCTACCATTCGAAATTCAGAAAGGAGTTACTCATCTTTTCTCACCCATAAACACACCAGAATGAGGGATTCAGAAGTCATAATACGTAGACACGTCATTTAACTTCGCGGGGAAGAGAAACACGACGATTTAAGGGGAAAAAAAAAAGATCAGCGCAACGTAAATAACATAAACCTAAAGGTTAAAATATTTTCCCTTTCCTAAGTACTAATTGAGGTAATGAATGGGCAACTAATAATAGTGAGCTGAAGCCATCAATCAGAAGTAAGCTTAATCGTTACAAAAATAATTAGTGCACTGAGTTCTACGTCATTATGAGATTATTCCCCAATAGCTTCGGAACTAATTTAATTACTGCGAAGATCCATCTGCTTCGAAACCAAAAAAAAAAAAAAAAAAAAACGACAGCATGGGGTAGGCGGAGTTCAGACCGAACTCGATCATCTTTGTTTCCCATTCAAAATAACCCCCCGTACTCTCAGTGGACATAGAAAAAAAAAGACGATTGTATTTACTTTGATGTTTCGCGCATTTTTAAAGCTGCTAGCATTGAAGTAGTAATGAAGGAAAAACTTTTATTTTAGATTTGAAGTCTTCTTAATTTCATTGCGTAAATTGTGTTGAAATTACTTGGGAAAAAAATAAGCTGTTAACAAAGTTCCCCGGTAAGAAATTAATCTTCAACCATTAGTTACAAAAGTGAAGCCAATTTGTCTAAGTATTTTCAATTAGATTTTTTTTTAATCCCAGATCGGAGAACTAACATGACAGTTTAATGTACTTTAATCATGCCTTTTAGTTGCTATTTGATCACTCTACGATCACATTTTGTATAATAGAGCTAATTTGACCAGGAACTACATTTTCAGGGAAATTCCAAATAACTGAAAACATTTATTCACCAAGTTGGGGTGACGAGTTTAATTTGTTACTTTCTATGTTCAA
>JAPDSC010076376.1:0-36437 GCA_026290005.1 Latrodectus geometricus | reverse complement strand
AAAAAAAGTGATAATTCATCAAGAGAATTCCTCCTCTTGTTAACAGAGAAATGCAATCGAAAAGCTTCTTGTAGAAATGGAGGAAAGAAATTCTATTATCACTTCTTTGGAAAATGGTGCGATGCTCGGACTAAATGTATAGCCTCTTTCAACTCATTAGTGTGATCGAGCAAAAACTAAATAAAGCAACCCATGCAGCCTATAGAAAATAAGGCGGTTGGTATTAGCAGAAGCTTTAGTAAATGCGCTCGTAATTAAATGTCCCTCCGTTGGCTTTCATAAATTATGTAAGACACATGGGGTGGACTTGCTTGTTAAGGAAAGCTATTTACTAAAGAGACCTCTCTTCCTTGTCAGTGGGGAGAATATTTTTGTTCCGAAAAGTTGCAGTTAGTTGCTGTCTTTTTCCTGCAACGACAGATGCAGGATTATCTGTGAGAACAGTGGCAGGTGCTGGTGAGCACCTAAAGTCGTTATGATAAAGTAGTGCTCCGTATTCGCTGTTCGGCAATTATTATTACCCTGCAAATTATATTAACGTCTCTGTTGCTGATAATAATATCCAACGTTTCTATTCAACTTAATAAATGACTGGAACTATCTAAATTACATTTGACAGCAGCAAAAAGCAATTTACGTCACACCATTAAAAAGTTAACTAATAAACACTTGTCCAATAAATTATAAAAAGAAGTTAAAACGAGAATTCTTTTTACAGTAGATTTTATAAACTTTATGTTTACAAAGTGAATGCTGAATAAAGAATAACAAACAGAAAATATATATTAAGAAAACATTTTTGTACAGGTATTTTTTTATAAAACTTACAGACATAAATTATTTTTTCTTCCAACTTCTTTTTTTATAAATAAAAAAATACTGAAAATTAACATATTTCAAAATGAAATATGTTAAATCATATTTAAATGGTATACATAAATTAAGAGACGTGAGACCTCATTCAATGTATCATTTAAAAATATTTTTTCAATTTTTATCGCGGTAACATATGGATGTTTAAAATAAATTAATATAAATGAATTTTTCTATCTATCTAGATTGATAATGGAAATTCACAGTTACGGATTAAATTATTAAAAACTAATAGAAAAGTGGACAAAATAGATTGTTATATACCATGGATCTCAAACAAAATTACGTTCCAAAAATTTAATTTTTAAATCTCAGAAAGGGTTATAAGCCACTGTCAAAGTTATAAGTTTCATGTTTACTCAAAGCTATTGCACATATAATTTTGCAAAATAACTTTGAATTAACACAGAACTTATAAATTGAATTCAAACTCGAATTGATATAAATTTAATTTTATGCTAATTCTCAAAACCTATATCTCTCTTTTAAATTAAAGTCTATAAAGAAAGAATTAAACATTATATTACCTCTATACTTGTAATAGGTAATAAATATAATAGGAAATTTTACTCAAAGTAACATTGTTTTCAAGGAATATATGCCGAGGATATTCAGTAGAGATTTACATTTCATATATATATTATTGCTTTGAGCAGTTTTCTTGTCTCTAGAAATTAAAAATTTAATTTTTCAGAAAGTGTGATAAATACTAAAAATATGATATTCATTTAAAAAAAGAACATTTTCAAAAAATATTCTTTATTTTCTCTTATATGATTATTAATTTTTTATATTTTATAACTTTTTTATAAGTGTTTTTTTTACCTTTATCTTTATGGAAGCAGTGATTTCTCATAAATTTTCTCTAATTAATTTAACCTGTTAGCTTGCATGCTTGGAATGTAGATGGATTCATTCTTAGATTAGGCTTTATGTGCAATATGATAAGACAAGTATAGAACATTATTTCGTATTCAGAAAAATATGTCCTGTAAAAGTTGTTTCGTATAAAATAAATTTTCATATTTGTATTTATTTTACTTATATTTGTAACAAACTATTTTTAAAATAATAATCACAAAATTAAGGAACTGTAATAACAAAAATAAGCTTTAAGAATATTTATGATATTTCAGATTCTTTAATTAAATAATTACTATCCTGGTTTTGCTATTTATTTGGAACATTATTCACTTTTATAGGTTTTCTAAATTATTTATTCTTTAGGTTTTGTTGGAAAAATATATAAAATAATGTATTTGTTTAACAAAACTTGTTTTAATTTCTTGCAAAACATATTATTTACATATTAAAACTTGCATTACATTTTAGTTGGTTAATATTTTTCCTTAAAATAAAGGAAATTAATAAATTGTTATAAAGAGATCTATCTTTTTCCAGAGAATAACACAAAATATACAAAATAAGGTGGTTGAACTTGTCATGACATATTATCAAGAGAGGAATTTATTAAAGAAAATATTAGAGCTACGTTCTCGTAAATGCTAATAAAGAATATTAATAAATATTTTTTGTGTCGCCATATCCATCAACTGAGTCTACGAAGGATATTTTAAGCTACATCATTTATGTACATAAATAAATTCCATTATTATTTTCATGGAAATTATTCTTAGTGGACATTACTAAGTATTTTGTTTACATTTCTAAATAATATAAATGTGTTTTGTACACAGAAAATAAGAAAATCCTCATAGTGATGTTTGATGTACGTAAATACATATATTTTTAAAATCAAATTCAAACAATATTTTGTTAATAATAAGAAAATCAATTAATCTGTTGGATAGAAATTAGTATGTATTTATATGTATTAAAATAAGAAACAAAAAAGTAGATATTTATTTATGTAAATCTTTGTAATAGAAAAGAATGCCAATATTTTCGAATAAATGTATCCCCGTCTCTATCGTAATAATTTAAGGGAACAATTGTAATATAAGGTTACGAAGAAAATATGGACATTGGCTCCTATTTTGAGTCATTTTTATTGTTTTCCCTCCTCTTACAAGTGATGATGCCAGAGAAGTCGTGAAGATGAGACAGGTTAACATTTAATGGGGTTTTGGCTGCTATCCAAGTCCGGCATTTGGAGGAAATGTCAAGAGAATGAATCTCCAAGCCTTGAGACATGGAATAGGATTTCTCGCTTGCTTGCTTCTCATTGGAAAAGATTAAATCTCCTCAAACGCCGGCGGAATTGTCCTGAAGGTTGAAAACATGTTTTGAATTTATTGTGGAAAGAAAAATGCTGCAAAGCTAAGCTATTATCGTATATAAATTATTATGAGCAATTTTTTTCTACTATAGTGTTAAATATCATTATAAAAAAGAAGCTAATAAAAATCATTAAAAAGCTAAAAATAACTTTTATGCGTCCTCTGTAAACATTTAATACAGTTTTTGAGGGTTTTCATTTTATTCACTTCATCAAACATATTTACTATAAATTAATTATAAGAATTACAGCCGTGCACCCTGTCTAGAAGTCAGCGTGCCTGACTGCGGATAGGGAGGTCTCGGTTTCGAATCCTGATTCGGACATGAATATACTTTCTCTCTCTCCTGACTTTATTCTTTACTTGTATGAATAGAGTATGAATGGTTGCCTACACTCGGGTACCTATTGCATGTGTATACGAAGAAGTAAGATTCCATACCAAATTACTTTTCAGTTGAAAAAAACTTAGCAGTACATCCCATATTGACAACCAGGCTAGCACTCGCGAAGAAAAATAATAAATATAATATTTAATTTTATGTTGATGAATTTAATAATGCAAAAATTATATTCAAAGAGGTTCCTTAAATCCTGATATTTTATAAGAATTTTTTAAAAATAGAAATTTGATTTTCACAATAATAGAATATTCAGTCAAAACATCACAATAATAGAGTATGAAAATTGTTTCAATTGATAATGAAAAGAATAAGAAATTAATTTCAAATCGAAATAATCATATTTAATTAATAAACTGTTTCAAATAATCATAAATCTTTTAAAGGGAAAACAATTGTGATTCACAAATTTCTTTTTTTGTTTTAAACTAGAGTACGCTTATTATGTGAGATATAAACTATTTTAATGCACGTTAAAAATTTATTTGAAATCTCTTCACAATAATTACAGAATTTTTTTTCCTAAAAGTCATTTCTAATAAAGTTGTAAGTTTCATATTACTTTTATGTGAAATTTATATTATCTGATAATTTCCAGTTAATAATTCATTTTGTTGACTCATGTAGTTCAACAACTGAGTAATTTATTATCACATAAAGTCATCAATTTATTAATAATATTTTGCTTTTTACAGATTAATACATTATCTAGAATAATACTTTAAAAGAAAAATACAGATTTTCTGAAAATTTTACAAATAATTTTAAATTTTCTAAATATGCGATAATTAATATTTTCATTTCAATAATTTTATTGCAGTTTAAACTGTGAATCTGACTTCTAAATATGCTTACATATGCGACAAAAATTATTTTAATTTTTATGGTTATTTGAAGTTTCCAATGCTTAAAAGTTAGCTTGTTATTGTATTAGATAGGTGATTGTATTATATCGGCTCAACATAATAACTTAAGAAATGGAAATAATTTCTGTCAAATGAAGTAAGCGTTTTGTTTTAAATAAATTTATATTATAGAAGATAATCATTTATTTTCTAAGTAAATTAATTGAAAATTAGAAAATGTTTCGAAAAATAAGTAAGATACATGTTTCGAATACAACATAGTTTTTTTATTATCAATAATAAATACTCTAAAATAAATTAATAAAACATACGTTCCTTGAAAATGTGCTTCTTTTTTATTAAATTATATATACTTTTTTTTTGCTAGAAAAAATTTTCGTTTTAAAATTTCTCACTCTTCTTTGGAATTATAACAAGAAAAGATTAAATAAAAATAAAACATTTTTTATTAATTCTAAGTATATCTATTTAAAATACTATATGACTTTTGCATATAGAATCTGAATTCAAAATTTTCACATAATACATACTATTAAGATATTTGTTAAAAACACACTTGAAAATTTCATCAAGTTTCCTCAATGGAAATAAATGTTAGAAATGAGAGTAAATTGATACGTCTAATTGAACTATTTATATCTCTTATGAGAATCTTGAAGATTTCATACTCTCATGACAAATGAAATAAAGCGCCAAAAATATTTGCCAATTGCATCAGGCAATTTATGAGTGTTGACGCAAACACTATTTGATCTTTTAATTTGTTGAAGGTGAAGGACGAATTCATGATTTCGTTGCTTAACCTAACTACTAAATAAACATACACAATTCCACCGTCATTTTTTGATGCTTAATTCTTTTTTATTAAACAATGAAGCATTTCCTGTTTGCGTTTTTCCAAACAATACATTTGCTTAATCAGTGTGTTAATCATTTGATGTAAGCATTCATATTTCGAAATCTTTGAAATTTTTTGGTGCTTTAAAATTTTATTTTATCTAACTTCTTGCACTTCATTATATTTTATATTTCAACTCTTAGGTTACTGTTATTTAAATTTTTATTCATATAGTTAGAAGATACTACAAATAATCTTAAATACTTTTTTCATCTGACATACTGCTTTTTAATTTTATGCTGAACTGCATATTAAGAGAAGAATAGTTTCTCATATATTCTCTTAAGAATCAACAAAATCTTAGTAGTTTCCCATGTAGTCTCTTATTAATCAACAAAAATCTTAATAATTTTTATACAGTAAATATATATCCATATTTTTGTTTAGTGGAAATTAAATCTTGAAAGCGTGTCTTTCATTTGGGACTTTCCCTACAGAAACCAAAATCTTTATTTAAATTTTGTGTGTATTCTGGCATTTTCTTTATCTTTTATTTAATACTTAGTTTCATAAACATGTTTTACAATTAATGATAAAACAATAAAAACCTTTTTAAACGTCACCAAGATAAGTTTTTTTGAAATAAGAAAACAACACAACACAGATTTAAAAAGTTTGCTCTTAAGATTTTTTAAATAAACAATTTCATGGCTTTTTTACCACGGAATCCAAAAGCTCTTAACAATTTAAAAGTTTTTGAACAAAAAGTTTATAACAAATTAAAAATAATTGAAATGTAAATCTTGCTTCACTTTACAGTACTTCTCTGTATATAATGATGGTAAATAAGGAATTTTCTTTTTATTTTATTTAATACTTAGTTTCCTAAACATGGTTTGCAATGAATGATAAAGCAATAAATACGTTTTTAAACGTCGTGTTTTGATATAAGAAAATTTATTTTTAGTTTTCAATATTCTAAAACTCGGAATTTCATCTTCTAATTACTACTACAACCCAGATTTAACACATTTGCTTTTGAGAATTATTATATAAACTATTTCTAGGCCTTACCACAGAATCCAAATGTGCTTAACAATTTAAAAGTTTTTGAACAGAGAGTTCTTAACAAATTAAAAACAATTGAAATGTAAATCTTTCTTCATTTTATGCTACTTCTCTGATTATAATGATGGTAAATAAGTAAAACAATCTAGCTATTTAAATTTAAAATATTTAATAAATTGATTACTATAAATGGCACAATAAGTCGAAAATTGAAATAGTTAAATAAAACACATTTTTAGAACTGCTAACAAATTCATTATCATTTAATTTGAACTTCATTAAACCTTTCGTCACTACAAATTAATACATATATCTATATTTTCTAAAAAACAATTTAATATTTTTTAAACATTATTGTGTAATAATATAATTAATAATAATTTCTTAAGTAGTTCTCATAATTTTTTATTACAAAAGTTTTAATTTTAATTTAAATCTTTATGAAAATATTTATGAATAAAATTTAAATTGTTTTTTTTTTTAACTTAAAATACTAATGTTTATTTTTTGTCTCTAACTCACTACATATCAGATAATAATAATATGTTTTTACCACACAAATAATTGATACACATATCTAAATTTTATATAAAGAAAATGTTTTTTCTATTATATTATTCGCACATATTATTACAAAAGATTCAATTTTAATTTAAAAATTTACAATAAAAGATTAATTTCTTTTGAATTGATATATTAATAATTAATTGATTGCTTCCAACGTACTACACTTGGGATAAATATAAATTTTTACAGTTCAAATCAAAATATTTCCTTTACTCTCAAATATGATAACAATCACTTCATTTAAAGTAAATGCTCCATCATGCGATGATGTGTACATGATTCCAATCTTAAGTTTCAACAAATCTCTTAATAACTAATTATTTCTGGTCTCTGATATCTGCAAAAGACATTGAAGTTTCAAAGATATTTAACAAAAGGTAGCTATAAAGTGGATCCAATATATTTGAATGTGTGTGGGGCTTAAAACAACTCTAATTTTCATTACTAGCAATATTCACCACAATCGACCAACCAAATAGCTGATAACTCAGGAATTGGAGAAAATGTTCTGAGTAATATAATATCCAAAGCTTCGAAGTTACTAAGTTAAAAGGATTATTTTGGGTTACTCAATTTCCGATCCCAAAGATATCGCAAATTTTGCAATTTTGAATTGAAATATTAATTATTCATAAATTTTACCTTTCGAAATAAAGATCCTATTTTCTGTTGCATTATCTCCTAGAAGTTTATTGGAAAGTAAAATAACATACAGATTGTGTCCTTGTAAATTTTAATTTGAAATGAAATAGGTGAAACATTTGGTGTAGAGTTATTGGAATATTATACTACTTTTAATTAAATTTCACATAATCATCTGTTTTTTATTAAAATTCTGTAAATTCTCATGAGAATAAAATATAAGGTCATACGACATAAACTGACTAAGTCTTTTCAGGTTATACCTAGTCTAAATTATTTTGAATAAGTCTGCATCAATCCATCATGTTTATTTACGGTGATTGGAGATATAAAATAGGTCTTGATTACAATTTCCTTCTGTTGATGTGGAGTGGAGAGAAAAAGGACATCCCATGTGTTCAATACGTCACTTGGTAGCGGTACAAACTTATGAAGCAAAGGAAGTAAGCGGCTTTTCAGTTCTCAAAAATAAGCTGCTGGAAACACAGTGCGAACAAATGTACATAGATGGATTGTTGTTTTCTGATGACACTTGACAACGACAAGCCCGCCGATCAGAGACTAGGCGAATGAAATCAGAGATAAAGCATCATTTTTTTTTTTTGAGTAGAGCATCCTCATACGAAGGTGGAAGTTCGACTTTTGGCTCATAGATGGCAGCACCATCTGAATCTTCCAATTTAGATATTGAAACCAGAGAACAACCAAAGCCTGGCTCTAATCACCCCTAGAGTATTAAATTAGAATGTGAACATGGAGGACATTGCGACCGACAGATTTAACGTGCTCCAGTCGCTTTTAGGGAACACGACGGATATTCGGCTAAGCCCCGGGATTAGAACTTACTATCCTTTGGTAACGGGAACGACGCCCTAACCAACCAGGCCATTGCGGCCCCACATAGATGGATTAAAATGATATATCAAAAGAGTTTACAAGATCATATGAAAAAGATCAAAAATTAACCTTTATAAAATAAAATCATTTTTCTGAATTTTATTTTAGTAAATTCTAATCCTATGGTGTAGAACTACTTTATTTTACTAAACAAATTTTATTAATTTATTTTTATGGATCTTTTCGTAATAAACAAATTTTTTCAAAATAATTTATGAGATATCATTATATAAAATGCTATATCAAAATAGTTTATATAATTATACAATATATATCAAATAAATAAGATTATGTAGCATTAAATTTCTACACACAACATTTTCTTATAATTTAACATTTCTTTAACAGGCTGATTCCTAAAATACTTTTGCCAAACATTATTTTCTGTGAATTAATGAACGGATCTTAGTAAATTGAGTGAATGATTACACTATCTACTCTAGGCTTCCCCAATATTTAGCTTTGATTTATAAAAATGTAATATCAATATTTAAATGATGACAAATACGTTGTATTAACATATACAATGTTATGATGTACATTAATATTTCCAGAAAAATCTATAGCAAAATTTTTAATATCAATCAAATATTGAAACTGTTTATACACATTAATTACAGTTTAGAGACCATGTTAGTATACTTCACAATATGTCATAAGAAATTAATTATTTTCGTGCAGTAAAGTATCATAAATACATTTAAATACTGTTATATTTATTCAATATGTCTTAACATTTCTACAGTTGAATATATTATTGTCAAAAAGCAATAATAAAAGGTTAAAAAGATAATACAAATGAAAATTAAATTCATATTAAATACATAGTCAAAATAAATTCATTCATAAATGGAATTAATTATCAATGTTGACACTTTCATCAGAAAGTGTTAAATGCATTTGTACAATCAAAGGGGTTTTCTGGAATGGTAAGAATTAATTAACAAAATTATGATAACTATAACTTGAAGCCATACAAAACCATCGAATGTAAAATTACAGGTAATAAATATTGATAAAGTAATTGAAAGTAAATATAAAATATCAAATAAATACTTTCTCATCAATATAAAAATTGTAAATAATATTCACTCATCAAGTAAAGCTGCATAGATAAATATCAAAAGAAACTAAGTGAAAACGCTAAATAACATTTAAAATTTCTCTCTCTGTAATAACAACTTCAATATTTAAATTATCCTTCTATAAATGATAACTACACCTTTCTAACTCTTAATTAATTCAATTATGCTAGTACTTAATTTCGTTTGTATACTCATTTTGTTCTTCATATTAAATTTGGATTTCATTTGTACTTTATTGATGTACTTCTTTTCCTTTTAGTTTTTTTTTATTTCAATTGTATATATTAAGTTTGAATATCTTAATTTTTGTATATTGTAATATGTTTAAGATACACACAAAGATAAACTAATTTTATAAATTTTCATTTAATAAAATCAATTAATTTTTAGGAATATGTATTTCTTTTCTCTTGCAGAAATTCCAACATTCACTTATATATAGCTTTAAGATAGTTGAACTCTTTTGATAAAAAGAAAAAACTGCATTAAAGATGGAGAAATATGTCTGACGATAAATTATTCAACATCTAACGAAACTATTTCTTAATTTAAGGAACTGAAAATTAACTTAAAAATTAAAAGCTGTCTTTTTCAACCATTAAATCATAATATATTTATTTCTTCTAATATTTAAAAAATAAAATTAAATAAAAAAACTTTTAATAACCAAAAAGTAATTGATTGCAACGAAAGTAAATTACTTTAATCTAAAACTACCATTACTTGAAATACCATAATAAATTCTATATTTAAATTATGCAATTTTCAGTGAAAATTTTCCAAGCGGAAAACAAAACATATATGAATAAAAAATACATAGAGTAGCATTAAAATTTATTTATTTCTAACCTTAAGGAATTTCGTTTTTTCGACCGCAATCCTAATTGGTTGGTGTTCGGTTAAAAGCTCAGAAACTAGTGATTCATCATACATTTAATGGCACTTTTTATGCTCTAGCTAAGTTAATTTTTAGCAAAAAATCCTGTTTGCCACTGCATTAAAGGAAGAGGGCGTTTTGGTCTTTTTAATCGCAATGGAAATTTATGGGAATTATTTTATCCCCTGATGGCATTAATAAGCCTACAGAAGATTTTGTAGTAGATATTTTTAATCTCTGCAGATCATTTGATTTTTATTTTTGGAACAGGAAATTATCCTGATAAAATGTAATCTAACGAGAAAGGAAAAATGGATATTTATTACTCTCCTGTAAAATTCGGGAAATGGGAAAATTATTCAAGGTTAATTACTTTCAGATACACTGCATTCGATAAGTTGCTTTTACTCCCATTCCTTAATACACATAATTTAATCTTTTGTAATTAAGAATTTTCTGCAGTGTAAGCATAATATCTCCTATATTTTACTAAACAAAACAAGCTAAAATTTTGGGTAAATTTCATCATTTTATTTTAAAAAAATCCACAATCTATGCTTTACATTTTGCCTTCATAAAAGCCTTTTATCATGTTGACAAGGAATATTGAGGATATCTTTGGTTTTGTTTTAAATCAAATTTATATTTCAATATTCCTGCTATAAATTATTATATCAAAAATATTGAAACGCAAATTTAATTTTGTTCATAAATTATATTGAAATTGTGAATATTGATGTATTGAAATATTGAAATTGAAATCTCTTCGCAATATAATTATTGAAAATAAATAAAAATTATAACACAACAAGGAATATTGAAGATATCTTTGGTTTTGCTTTTAAATCAAATTTGTATTTCAATATTCCTGCTATAAATTATTATACCAAGAATATTGAAAAACAAATTTGATTTTCTTAGTTTATATTAAAATTGAATATTGATATATTGAAATTGAAATTTCTTTGCAATATAATTATTGAAAATAAATAAAAATTATAATAATATAAAGTAATTGAATTGAGTTTGGGTTAAGTATTTTTCTAAAATTTGTACAATTTTTTTTTATACATTTTACCAGGATAATGGCAATTAAATACTTTTTAAAAATAACTATTAAAGAAAATCATTAAAATTATTTAATTCATTTTTGAATTTTCTCGAGAAAAATAAGGCAAAATTAAAATTCTTTTTATAGCCTATATTTGCAGCATTTTTTATGTTGTTTTATTTGATTTTACAAGCATTTTTGCCTGTTGTTTTATTTGATTTGCTAAACTTTTTACTGCTTTTCTTGGAAAATTTGTTGAATTCATTTCAAGAAAATGTTGAGACATCTTATTAATATTTCTATTAAACTTTTTAACTAACAAAATCTAAATATCTTAAGCAACACAAATGTAAATATCTAAATACTAAAAAAAAATGTATTAAATAAAGATAAATTATTTAAAGTGTTATGCAAAAATAAGGATGAAATATATTCTTATTGACATAATCCCATACACACACACAAATTTTAAATAAGAATTAAATTTTACATCATTTTAGATGAAAATTACATTTATTTATTTATTAAAAATAGAATGCATTAATTAAACATATTAATGTGAATTTTTTCTTTTAGGTAAGAATATTTGCTGTTTTATTCTGGATTCTTTATATATAAAAAGGGAGAGAAAACTCTTTGAATTATCAAAAAATGGTATGAGTTATGAATTTATTATTTTTTTAACTTGAACAGATCATTTGTCTCTAAAATTTGTAGATAATAATAGTTGAAAATGTAATATCTTTATGTTTGTACCTATAAATATACTATATGTGTTTGTATATTCATTTCTTTTTATTTGCGTGAGTGTAAGTTCAATTCCTCGTAAATAGCTTTAAATTTAAAAGTAATTGCAAGGCCTTTTGGCTCTATATTTGTTTTATTTATTTTTCAATAAAAATCTTCATTGACAGTGAGTGTCACATTCTTGTATAAGAAATGGAAAAATCTCGCAAATTTTCCAAGCAATGATTATTATTATATATATTTTCTTTACATTATCTTAAATTCACATATTCATTCACAAATTCTAAATCATTGAAACAATTGAAAACTTGAATTTTTGTAAAAATATGATAATTATTTCTAAGCCAAATCAATATTAAAGTATTCTATATATTTCATTCAATGATTTAAAATTCACACGTTACATTTTTTTGATATACATATAAAGCTTATTTTTAAATAATTTATTTTACTACTGTTCATGTTGAATATAAAAGGTAAATTTATATTATGTTCAATTTTATCAAAAAACCATAAGTTATATTTGCAGTAAATATTTTATTAAATTGATATTTATACAAAGTTTAATAGCTAATACCTTTTAGAGTTGAATTACGCTTTCCAGGATTGAACTTAACTCAGTGTCACGACAGCCTTCAACGGGTTCCGTTGCTTACAGTACCCAAATCAGTTTCTTTGACCGAGGATCCTGAGAATGTGAAGCATATGTGTCTGCTAGTTGGTCAACCTAACGTTGAATCTTTATGATTTTGCTCACAAACATGCTGGGTCTCAGATTTATAAACACACTAAAGGAGTAACAGGTTGAATCAACTTTATCCAATCTGAGGATCGAACATAAGACCTGTGTCTTAAGAGTGCGAAGCTACTGGGTTTCTTAATGACGCATACTAAGTTTAATTTGAAGGGTTTCAGTACTTCAAATGGGAGTAAAATCTGTTGGTGTTTTATTACAAGCAGTTATACATTTTCATGTTCCATTTATCATGCTCAAGTGAAATGGTCCTAAAGAATCGAAAATATTCTTCTTATAATTTATTTAATTATGTTGTTGTTTCTGATCCTATTTCAATCCAGATCAATAAGCCTTTCAATCCTCACAAACTTAAAAAAAAAAAAAAAAGCTGGGGAATCGCAAGGAAATCCTTCTTAGTAAATAGCAGACACAAAAAAGGTGTTGGGGACTTGCCTAGTTGACACCCCATTTACATCTGGTAGGATAGAGCTTATGTTTATTATCAAATTTTAATCCATGACGATGGGTACAAGCAAACCTAGAGTATGTAATTTGTCAGTTCGAGAACTCTTGAAAGCAATGGAATTACCAAGACCACCACCAGAATACCAAGCATGAACAGATGTAATGCTCTAGATAGCCTGGACACCTCTCTCTTTTACGATTAGAGTGCTACTCAATGTATGTGAGAGCAGCATCAGAACTAGCAACGCCAAGTTTATCAAGGACATCCGTCCTCTTATTTCCATGAATACCGACATCTCACACCCATTGCAAATGAATGCAGAGGGTGTGAGATTGTTACACAAGCAAACGAAGAAAGCAAATCCCGACCAAATCACCAGCATGCCACCACGCATCCAAGTACAGGATAGAGTTGAATCTGTCTATGGCAATCCAGATATCACCAGATGCATGAAATGAGGCATCATTCTAGATGAAAAACAAATCAGCCTCAATAACAAGCAGCTCAGAGCGACAAACTGAGCAATGGTCATGATTTATAATAGAAATTTTCTCCACCAGCTCACATGTTAACAGATGAACACATCAAGACCCGCACGATTAAGCACATCCTCTGCCATCAGTATAAATAATTAAGGCATCATCAGGAATGCCGCCAATAATCTCCAAATTCAACTATCTTAAATAACGCAGGGTATGAGTATTTTTGTTTAAGTAGGACAAGAGTTCGAGGTGCAAGAATACACGAAAAATTCCACAAGAGAGATAGAGAGAAGATTTAATGAAGTGAGATTCAACAGTGTCGATCGAAAGCCTCATAGATAGAACACGTTAAGGGAAAGGGTTATCTTTTTTTGGTCTTTGATTATTTTGTCAGGATTTAAGGTAATTTGCAGTCCTGTGAAGTGCCTCATAACCTATAATCTTATTGAAATGCTTTCCTAAAAGTAGTTTCATTTAATTATAATAAGAGAATTGAATTTTTATAATTATATTTATAATTTATTGGGGATTACCAATAAGCTTAAAAAATTTCAAAAGTACAAACATGAGACGACTTTGCCTTGTTTGATTTGTTTTAAGGCACTTTGTCACAAAATTAGACAAGCTGTTCCTTCCACCATTAATCAATGTATAATGTTAAAAATTTCACAAGATGAAAATTTTAATCTAGGTAATGGTAATAAAATAACTATAATATAAATATTCTTTTAAAAGTTTAAACTCAATGTTTTGCTCTTATTATTCTTTTAAAAAATATTATCAATATGGGTAAGAATAAAGATTCAAAATCCATTTTCAAATTTACAAGTCTTATGTTAATGAATTATTGATGTATTAAACATGCCCCTAAATGCTTTATTTTTTCTTACACATTTGAATTTTTGAAGAATAAAATAGATTCTTGAGACTAACAAGTTTCTATTTCCGAATTTTTCCTCTTGCGAGAAAATTAAATTTTAGAACCATACTCAACCATTTCTTCGACCGAATCTGCTATATTTCTGCTATCTATTCGATTAGTCCCTATCTTTATTGCGCCAAAAGCGACTTTCCTCGCAGATGTAATAGGTGCTGCAGCTTCGTGCGACATTAAATACCGCTATAAAATGGCGACTAGGAATGAGGCGTTTGAAATGTAGTGTCGTCCTTTAGATGAGGTGAAATGTCTAGAAATCTGTTCTATTTTTGTCTTATCTTGAGATCCTTTCAGAGTTACCAGGCTTTTAACGATATATTAAAATTACTAAGCAGAAAATGGTATTTTTAGGTGTTTTTTTAGAACAAATATTTTGATTAACTAGTTTTAATATTAAAAAGATTATTGCATTAGAATATTATTTAAGCAACTAATGAAAATTTCCATTTTGTTCAGAAATAGCAAAATTATATTATTGCAATAAATAAAAGAAATTATTGAAAAGATATGAAAGAGAAAATAGACTAGAAAAGGAACATTAAATTTTGCTAAGAAAAAGAGTTGAAACAAACAGAAATATGTTATGTAATGATAATTTACTGAAGTTTATCCCTTAATCACATCATTTACACGTTACACTGCAAAATAAGCGTTTTATATTCTTTTGTTGGTTTGAGCTATTTATAAACTAAATAAAATATATAGCTGGTTAGGAAAATATTAGTATTTTATTAAAAAATAATTTTGTAAATAAAACTAGAGGAATTCAAAAATGTTTTTAAAATTAAATATTTTTTCCAAAGCTTACAAATTATTCTAGGGAAACATATTGAAATAATTCATAATTTATTTTATGAACCACAGATCAATTAGAAGAAATTAATTTTAAGAATAAATTAAAAAATTCATTACTTATTTATTTTAACAAACTTATATGAAAATATTATTAATTTTAAAATATTTAATAATTTGGAACTGAGCATTATGAATTTACCAAGAATTAAAATTTTTAGGCTCTAAATATTTTTATGACTAAATTATTTTGTTAATGTTTATTTTTAAGGCCTATATAATCTGATACTACCAAAAAAATTAAGAAGCTTTATTGAGCTTAACATGAATTTTTTTGTAAGGATATATTGTATAATTTATATATTAGAATTATTAAAATAATAAATATAGATTTTATTGAATTTATAATACATTTTAAATCTCTCACAAAAATATGTCATTTATGTATTCACCACTGGCTAAATTTGGGTGTTATGAAACATGTTATTTAATAGAAAGTATAATTTGTGTGCAAATGATTTTATATTCCGCAATTATAAAATGAAAGCTAAATTAGAAGTGATTATCTATGGATTTATAAAATCTATTTTTTTGTTTTGGATTAAGATATTAAATTATTTTAGAGTATGGTAAAATTACATTCTACGTAAAATTAAAATTACAAATTATTTTCAACTAATTAAAATTATTTTAAAATTTCAACAATAAATCAATTCATTGAAATTGTAAATTTAATTAATCAATTATAAAACTGTTCTTGTTTTTAATAAATTAGTAAAATTATAGGCTATATTTTTATAGTACAAATATTATTATAGTTATATTATATTATTATAATTATTTCAATCATTATATTTTATAAAATTATCATAGTTTTGATAAAAAAAAAAACTATTAGCTTCATAGAAGAAAGCAGAAGTTACTCTGTTGCATGAAATTAAAAACCCAGTTGCCAATTTATAATAATTTCAGTTTTGGAATGCAATAAATTAAATTATGCAAATTAAAATGTATTTATTTTTTTTGCAAAAATTTCAGTTAAGTTACATACTTAATGAAAATAAATTTATGCTAATAACTAGAAATATGCACATTTTAAATTTCAAAAATATGCATATTTCTTTATGATAAAATGGTTTATAATTTTATATATAATTTATCTATGATATTTATAATTTTAAATTTCTTTATAATTTTATTGAATGCGCATAAAACTTAGCATTATGCATTTAACTGTAAATATACGTTTCATAAGGGATTTTAATAAAAGAAATGCCATTAAAAACTTTTATTTTTATTTATTTCTCAGAATAAGAACCAATAAAAATAAAGAACCTCAGCTTATCTCATTACTATTCCAACTGTTTTGTCATTCTTTTAAGCATTGTAGACGCTTGCGACCACCGCTCTTGCAATTCTAATAAAATAAAGCATAAAATAGTAAATGGAAGCTACATGTCATTTAAAAGAAAAGAACTTGAAATTAAAAGGCATGATCTTATCTTCTGCTTTTCTTCTCTGTAACCGTGTACCCACAGGACAGAGACAATTGAATTTATTCATTTCGGGCTGATGTAAATCGGGCAGTTCTTTATTTTTTGGAGCTTTTATTTTATCGCTTGTACATATGCATGTGAAATTCAATCTTGATAGTTGGCATCACGCAAATATATCTGAGAAGAATGAAAACTGCTCTCTTAACTAAGCATTTATTTAAATTGCAGTGTGAAAATGGACGGTGCACGTGATAAAAGTTATTCAGTTCCATAGAAATGAAAAAGAACACTTTAGCACATTTCTTAAATTTAAAACTGTTGAACAGTCTTTTAATGTGTGAATGGCTTTATCTTGCAATATAATTTCATTTCGTAAATGCTTTTGGCAACGAATCTCAGAACGTTAATTATTTTAACTTGTTTCCGTGACAGAAAAAGATAAAATTCAGTTATTTTTCAAAGGATTCTATTTAAAAGTACTTTAAATTTGTTATACTAATTTTAGTTGAAAATATTATTCTATAAAATTTGCATACGCTCTTAAAATATTGTTTAAATCAAAATAAATGAATATTAATGATAAATATATGTATAAATGAATATTCATTTATTATTTATGCTTTTGAAATACTGAGTTACCAATGTTAAATTCATATCCATAAATAATAAAACTTATTTAATGTATGTGTAATGTTAACAAATTTTAAATATTTAATTATTAAGTATTATAATAATAAACTAACCTCACATGATTATTAGAAATTGCTATAGCATCCTATTATTGTAATTATTCATTGACCTTTGTATATTGTCCAATGAAATTTAAAGAGATTAGTTAAATATAATAAAAGAGTTAAAATTTAAGATAATCTTTATTTTAAATTTGTAGGTATAGATCTTTCTGATTTCACAATTAAATTTACAAAGATCCACTAAAATTGTTTTGTAATGTTTTAAGAAATATTATATTGAATAAAATTTTATTAATTAAATATTTATTTATACATTTAAGGTTATATACGAATGTCTGTAAATTATATTTCAAATACTAAATCCTAAGACAAAGTGATTTAATTTTATATATACATATAAGAAATTACATTAACCTGACATTTTAGTCTTTGATGTTACAACCCTTTTTATTAAGTTTTCATTGCACATTGGAGCAAATATTGAATTAATCAATGTAACAAATTAAATACTGAGCAATAATTAAATCCGTTTTCAGAAAAGATGTGTAATAAATACAACTTCAAAGATAGTACGTGTTTTAATAACGTTAAGTCATAAACTGAAACATATTTATTCTTGCTCGATATGTGAACACGTTTTCTCTTAGTTTGAGATTGTTTGCAGATAATGATATTACTTAATTATGTACATAAATTAGAACAATGTTGATTACAATGCAAATGCTGTTACATCGTCTAGAGGCAGCTGATGTTCTCTTCGTGCAATTTATTCCTAGAAGTTTGATAACAGCGATTTGTATTATTAAGAACATTAGTTCTAAACTTCGAACGTTAGTAGAATAAGAAAATCTAAGTCACCCAAATGAATATCTATGATATATTTCTATGAAAAAATAAAATTTTGTATGAAGTGGGTAAAAATTTTTATTAATATTTCTGTTCATAGGAAGTGTTATTTTTTAATTCATACGTCCCATTAATAAATGGTTTTTAATTTTATTTTTATGTAATGTAGTTTCTGATAAGAATTGCTGCGATTTTTTTTCTAAATTCCATTAAAATTACAACAGTGCTTTAAATTATCATTATTCATTAATAGAAAATTCTTCGAAGTTGTGAAAATTAAAGTTCTTTCACACATTCCATTACACATTTTATTAATATGCGCCTGTGATGGCCTTGGTTAGGGCGTCTTTTCTTTTGTCAGAAAGCAGTGAGATCGAATATTGACTTAACTAATGATTTGTGGTGTACACTTAATGTGGCTGTGGTATGTCAAGTCGCATTGTCTTCCTAGTGAAATGGAACCTCTACTGAAGTTGGAAATTCAAGTAGTAGGTATCTTTTTGCTTGGTCCCTAATTCCAAATTATTAAGACTCGGACATATCAGCTTTTTAAGTTAGGTACTAAGAAGTATGCTGGTGTTCACTCTCAATTTCAATGAATTTTAATTTTAGGTTATTGTTTCTGGCAATTTTACAGCTTTTTTCTAGTTTTTTTAATGTCTTTTATTTACAAAGCAGAAAAAAACGGTTGCAAATGAACAAAGTATAGCTCTAGAGGAATCTAAAAATAAAATATTGTTACACATACTATTATTTACTTCTTATGTTAACTAAATGTATGATATTTAGTTATGTCAAGATGAATATAATAGAATAGTTTACTAATTTTATTAAAGTACATATGATATTGAAACTTATTCAATAACCTTCATTTTCTCTCTCTTATTAAGAATGCGACAGGAAGTGAATGCTTCAATGGAATGGAATAGGAATTTTGTCCTAAATTATAAAAATATCATATAAATTATCATATAATATCATATAAATAGAACTGTGTATGTCATCTTTGTAATCATGAAAACTTTGACTCATTAATAATTAATATTTATTAAGAAAATTTCTTTATATAGTTGATATGTGTGTAAAATATTGTTAAATATTGAAGGTATATATTACAAGTTACTAGGTATTATTTATAAGGAAGCTCTATATGTCGTAAATCTGGTGTAGATTATTTTAATTCATTTACTGGAGTAGTCAGCATTTGAATGTTCAACAAAGTATGACAAGGTATCTGAGAAATGTCACTGCTACTTAAGTATAATTTAATTTTGATTAAACCTACCTGTCTCAAACATTGCAGATTTCAATGCGAATACAAATGATAAAAAATGTGTGATACAAAATAATTTTTTGATGAAATATTTCCTCATAAATTAAATATTCCTATTATAAGCAACATTCATAACTGGAAAGCATTGGCCCTCTTGCATTTTGATCAACCTGTGTTGAGCAACTTGGCAAGAAGTTTTCTCTCTTACATTTTTCTCAAAACTGAAAACTGCTGTTATCAGTATAATAGCATTTATAACAGGGTACTCTATAAATTAGGAAAATCATTTTTCTACTAACCATGATTCAAGCAAATGAAGGAAACTTTTCAGATTTTAAATCTACGGTCTAAATCTAGCCAGTCTTTAACAATGGGAAATAAATACCAATGTTAAAAGTTTTTACTTTCTGCATACATATTTTTTTGGATAAAAGTTTATGTCTTCCAAATTTTCTACCTCTTGTCAAATGGGTTACAATTAGATGAAAACTAGTTATAGAAGACAAGAACACGATGATGCTCATACGTCTCTAGACATCTTTCATCTATAAAGGATTTTATTTTCATTTCTAGGTGCTGTAAAAAAATAGATATAACTTAACTTTTGTCATTCAATTACTTTTCTTTCGTTCCATTAAATAAGGACATGTTAATGCACACTATAGGATATTAAAATTGTACAACAAAAACGGATAAATAAAATAAAAGATTAATATTTTATCAATTATTAATTGATTATATTCAAAGATTAATATTAATTGAATGATATATAAATCATACATTACTGTTTTAAATGCGAAACAATTTGCAACAATAATGAACAAATGAAATATTAAATCAATTATTTTTGAGCTAAAAAAATAAGTTAAAATTAAATGGGAGCTCGTTTTAAATATCACTTAGTAATGTGTAATAAAGGACATAATTTGTTTAATGATTCAAATATGGCTTAGTAAGAAAATTTAACTATCAATTTATTTCACATGCATAAAATGTTTCGTAAATATTTTGTAAATTTGTGTTTTAAATATACTCAACATTTGTTCTGTATAACATTTTTATACTCTAAATAATACTATATTTTAGACTTTACCTGAGACTAAGTTTAACGCCATTTAAGAAAGACTTACAGAATTGTGCGCAAAACAGCATCAATATTGGTTTGTAGAGTAATGGTAATTTGATCTCTCCACTCGTTCGATGTTTTCAATTAAAATTGGTAATTTTTTTTCAAATTGGTAATTTTATTTTTATTAAACTCGGAAGAAAATTTTATGGCTTTCAAAGGATTAGTTATTATAAATATTTTCATTTTTTGTAATACTTAATCTTATCATTTCGAAAACATTATAAGATTTAGCACACATAATAGTATTTCTTATAATCATGTATCCATCAGCTAATACAGTCTATTATACTGAAACAAAAAATCTATCTATCAAATTTCATGCTACCATCTATAGCATAGCAGGGGAATAAACTCTATCTTCAAAACCTTACATATCCCGCGCTTAATCGAACAGAAAGATGACAAAGTGTTCAGTTCGACAAGCGGAAATGACGCCCAACAAATGAATACAGCGCAACCATCTAAAAGCGTCAGGGTCTTCGAAATGATGTTTTCTTCTCTCTCTTCCACCTTCCCAACCATTTTCGGTTCCCTGGTTTCATCCGGTAATCAGGCGCTGCCAAAGACAAAGTATGGGCCGGACATTCCTCACTGGTTTGATGTATGGTGGGACTAACGTTACTTGGCACATTCGGGTACCGAAAGGTGTCACCAAGGGTGTTAGGGTAAAGAGAGTTCGAGAAGAACATTTTTCCTCTTTGTGAAAACTAGCTGACTGCCATTGTCGCCAAGTTTACTCCTTTCGAGGTTTACGAATGCCATCTGAAGATAAAAAATCGAAGCTGTGATGTGTAAAATATTCAAAAAATGGAATTTGCATTTTGAATTCAACTCAGTTGGTGAAGAATTTTGGGTACTACTGCCTATTCAAATTTTATAAATTATTCTTTTTAATGTATAGTTACAATAACTTAAAAATGCTTAATGTGTTAAATTATTGAAACACAAATACAAAATAAATTGAGCTAAATTTATTTTGTATTTGTTTCAGTAATTTGTTAAGATAATTGTTAAGATAATTTTTTCATTTTATTGTTTTCACTTCTAAAAATGTATGTTTAAATTTTGATATTAATAAATTTGCTCTTACAACATTTCAAAATTTTAAAAATAAATAACTGTATGAATGATATAAATTGGGCGTTAAAATTATTTTATTTACTTATAATTACGCTACACTTTTAATTGTGAAAAGACAAAATTTAATATTTCATTTACACAATGCTATTAAGATAACTATTGTTATAAAGGACATATTTCATTTTTATTAATTAAATTTGGAAAAAATTATATAAAAGGAAAAATCGTTAATAAGACACTGGAAAATATGTGTTCCGTATAATTTAATTAGAAACTGGAAAACAATTTATTACTTACACCAAAATAATTTCCGTTTAAAAAGCCTGCATTTCAATAAAAGCCAAAAGTAGATTAGAAGACAGAAACTGAAAATAAAAAAAAACTTTATTTTAATTTTAAAAAAATCTACTAACTTTAATGTTTAACCTTTTACATTTATTAACTATTCATGTATATATTTAATAACTATTAAAATTATTTCATCATTGTCCGACATAATTAATTATTTACTTTAAAATCCATATGTACATTTCTTATAATTATATTCTCGTAATGAGTCTATAAATACAATTAGCTATAGTTTGGATAACTATATTCACGAGAAATAAATTGGGCATCTCATCTTCAAGTTTAGGATCAGCGATAAATTTAGAATTTAATTTCAGTTCCCATATATTATCCACCATCACAATTAATTATACTGGGCATGCTAATAGTGTATTGCAGCATAATCATCAAGTCTATTGGTGCCGTATATAATATCGCAAATATTTAAATTGATGAAATTCTTAATAGTAATTTTGATTAATGCTATTTATAATTAGCTTTTAGAATTAAATTAGAAAATTGGTTCAAAACGAGCGTTTAATGATAGCGATATTCCTGTGTTTTATAATTAAACATCAATATATTAATCATTAATTAACTGATAATAAATTTTATTTTGAATTCTTAATTCTTAGTTATTAAATTACTGAAAAAAGAGAACTCTTTATAAATGTATTAAATGATTATTTATTATATACCGATAGTAATCCTGAATACCAAATACAAATAATAAAATAAAATGTATATTGCTATTATGGACAGTAAAAGCTGGTAAAGACTCACTTACCACTTAATATCTAAGCTCTGTCGTTATAATAAAACACAAAAATTAAGCTAATGAAACAAATATTTGTCTGTAAGTACTACACGCATAATCATGTAAACTGCACGCATAATGTATGTGTATTTGTTAATTTATGCAAATTTTGAATTTCGATACAGATTTGAAATTGTGAAATCTCTATAAAAGTTTCCTAAAATTTACTAAAATTAAAATTTAAAATGATAAATATATTTATCATTGAATGATATAATTGTTATATAACCGTACTAGAAGAAGCTTCTTATATTATGCATGTTATATTCTCTATTCATTTAGACGTACTATTTCTCAATATTCGCTCATTAAATAAAGTAAACGTTATTTGATTTATAGCAATTCAATAGCAAATAATCATAATAAACTGATTAAAAAATGGATCACAATTATATCTCTTTGTTCCTTAGTTAAAAATGTACAGTTCTTCGTGTGTTCATAAGGTAAATTAGTCTTTAAATATAATACTAAATTGTATTCTACAAATGACTAATAATTTGATAATAATTCTGATATAGGCATATAATATTTTAAATATTATATTTTCTTCGAAAATTTGAAAAAAAGACAAAACTCATTCAAGATTTACAAAAGCTTAAAAATGTTATAGCCAATAAACTTTTTAAGACCTATATATTGAAAAATCTTTTTAATTTTTTTTTCTATTGGTTGATCAAGTAGACAAGTAAAAGCACAATAAGACAATTGTTTCTATAACTAAAAATACAGAGATTTTTTTCTGATCTATTTTTTTCATCTCATTGAAGATTGTATGTTGATTAACTGATGATTAATATTTTCAGCTCATCTGTTGAATTATTATGGAAAGAAACAGAATACCTAAATAATATCTTATGGTGCATTTCACACCATTGTAAAGTAATTACTTTATTGTATATCTCATGAATACTTGAATATAAAACTAAACTTATGTAAAACTATATGTAAATTCCTTCCCAATTTTGTTTGCCGAGAAGTTAGAGCCTCATAAAATGTTATTAAAAATAAATCTGCAAAATTATACGCAATTAGTTTGCTTGAGAATAAATAAACAAATATTTTTATAATTTTCAGCAGTTGAACACATAACTTAACCTAGAAATTTATGAACATATGTGTGTGAAAATTCTTCATTAATATAATTAATTATTTTCAATTTATATATATTTTTACAGAAATTGCATTTCATTGATTTAAACATTTCTGTTTTCATCTTCCTATGTTCATTTTACATAATATTTTAAATGTAAATTAATGATAATGACATTTTATTGTCTTCGAAAATTTGTTCCATTTTGAAACGAAACAAATATTTTCAGCAAATACGGCACAATAGAAAATTGTTAGTGAAAAATCTATGCATAATTTTAAAAGTCATTTTCTGAAATCCACTTTATCCAATATTATAATTTTTAAATTTTAATTAATTTAAATTCTTGATATAAGTTATCATGTTTCTGTTTAGTTTAACAGAATAATTGTAAAAATACATTTTGAATTAAAACTGTTTTTCACTGGTTATTAGATAAATAAAGAGTAATTTTAAATAATAAAATAGCATAATATATAACTTAATGTGTTAATTGGTTTTAATGTTCTATGATGTTTTCCTAGATATATCGCCAAAACTGGTTGTCGGAAAAATAATATGACGATACCTAAAATAACCTAGGTGCTAACATATGTTATAGAGGGCACTAAAACAAGGAGGATTATGTAAATATATTATTTAAAAAAAGTTTATCTCAATGAAAATATTTATCGCCAAATATCGCCAAGGTAATCGTTTAAGTACGTAAATACCTGATTATAATCTAGCAACTATTTTGGTTTTTTACCAAAGTTGTTTCATTAGTTTTAAATTATAGTAATAAAAATTAATTTATTCTAAAAAGTTTCAATGAAATCAGTAGACATAAAGCAAACAAAATGTTTTCCTTTTTAAAGAAATTTAACTAAAACTTTTTATTTAATATCATTATTTGCATTAATATTAATTTCTTAAATTTAAAAAAATATAATTATGAAATAAGTAAGTATTATATTAAAAATTTCATTAAGGAAAATATTTTAATAAAGTTACATAAAATTTTTAAGGTAAAAATTTCTTAATTTTTGCTGCTGTATACTACATAAATTTCGAAATAAAAATATAAATAAATATGAAATAAAAAATAAATTCTTCTTTTTTATAGATCAAACTATTAGAATATTCATCTTACACAGTTTAAATTCTTCGCTCTTTTTTTAAAAGTGATTATTTAATTGTGTTATAAATTGATGAAAGAGTAAAAAATTGTTTTTTATGCTTATGTATCATTATAAATTTTTTTAAAGCTCAGAAATAAGAGCTAAATCATTATTACCAAGTTTGCCACCATTCAATTACATCGATCAGAAGGACAAGAATTTATAAGCTCGTGTAAAAATATAGCAAACCGGAAAAAAGTTCTTTCCAAACTTCTAAAATATCAGAACTTGTAATAAGGGAAGAAAAGTCATTAATCAAAATTAAATTAGATTCTTGACAGACTCTTGACAGCGACAAACACAAATTTTACTAATTAAGCCTAATGAAGAAGAAGAATTCAAGATGGTCGACCCATAGCTTGTTTATTGGCTAAATTGGGTGATGTAACCGGTTTTTCTGCTTTTCAAGTGGGCGGGATCAGTTTTGGATTCAAAAAGCAATTATAGACATGATTGTTCTTTTCATAATGTATTTTTAAATTAGGAAGCATTCACAAAGAAAACGAAATTGTTGCAATTATCTTTGGTTTTGTGACATTGTATTCTTCTGTTTTCTTAAGATTTCATTCTATTATGCAGCTAACATTTCTTATACTTAACACTTTTCAATTATAAAAGGCTTTAATTTTTACTACTTAGAAGTAATTATATTTTAGACTTTAAAATTAAGAATTCTTTCATATAATACAAAATTTTCAAAAGAAAATGTTTAGTTTAATTTAAGTTTACTTTTTTACAATATTTCACTTTTTATGAACTTATACGGGCTTTCTCTTTCATATATATATCATACAACTCTAATATCAACATGATTGTTCTTATCATAATGTATTTTTAAATTAGGAAGCAATCAGAAAGAAAACGAAATTGCTACAATTATCTTTTGATTTGTGACATTGTATTCTTCTGTTTTCTAAAAATTCCATTCTATTATGCAGCAAACATTTCTTATATTTAACACTTTAAATTATAAAATGCTTTAATTTTTATTACTTAGAAGTAATTATATTTTAGACTTTAAAATTAAGAATGCTTTCTTATAATACAAAATTTTCACTTTTTTAAGTTTACTTTTTTAACAATATTTCTCTTTTAATGAGCTTATACGGGTTTTCTCTTTCTTATATATATCATACAACTTTAAATTTTGAAATTCAGCACATTATGAGTTTTTTTTACCAAAAAAAAAAAAAAAACAGGGAAAATGGTTCCTCGTTTATTTTTCAAAGTTTCCATTATTGTTGCTAAAAGATAAAATTCTCATTTTCTATAAAGGTAACATACATGGCTCTTCTTTTTAGCACAAATGTGTTTTTACACAGAAAATAAAAATGTGCAGTCTTCTATGTATTCTTTATGATCTTTTCAAATAGTTTTAGATAAAAATCTTAAAACACATTTAGTGGGCAATGGAGTGAAATACTTTTCAAATGGATATTTTGTTTTCTGCAATAAGTTTTATATTACTTCAATGTTACAAATTTATTCCAGAAAATTTATCGCACATAAAACGAGTTGTTTTTACACAGTTTTAATGGAAATAAATATTGCTCTGTTTATATCAAATAAAATATATATTTTTAATAGCACTTTATGATGTATAAAGTTAGTGAAAAAAGAAGATTTTAAAAAGTTCAACTCAGATATTTTTGGGCGTTTTAAAATGCCGCTTACATATACTGTTTTAAAAACATGCTTAAATGTAATCTTATGATGAGTTTAACACATTCACTTATATTCTTATACTATATCTTTTATTACGTATAAGGAAAGTACATATATTTAATGTTTTTAATATAAAAATATATTCTTTATTATAAATAACTCATTAGCATTCCTTTATTTTTCTTTTTTTACAGTTTTTTGGATTTACTTTTGAAATATTTTAACTAACTAGTTATAAATGGAAATTATAATATTTATAAGATGATATATATACAATGCAATAATCTATTGCTTATATTATATATATTCTTATATATAATTATATCTATAATTATATATATATTTACTATATTCAAACACTGTAAATTTTAATTAACAAATTAATTAATATTACCAATTTTAACCATAATGTGTCACATTTTATAAATGTGCATGATTAAGGAGTCACTCTAATAATACATGAAGCATTATAAGAGCGTAACTCCCATTTAATGATGAAGATACTAAGTACTTCCTACATTTTAAATTATGTTGGATTAAAAAACATAATTCCCCAGACCAATATTTCTAATCCAAAGAAATTTGTATAAATTTAAAACAGAATCATTTATTAACAGTTGTTAAGAAAAGTTTTCTTACAACTGTTAATAATATTCTACTTTTAACAGAAACAGCATCTGACAAATGATCAAACGCCGGATATAATAAAATAAAAGGGAAAATTTTGTCAATGTATATCATGGATGCATATAAAATGATGTATGGTTTTTGTTTCTTATGTGATCTTAAGTCAAAAAAATCACCTTTTTTAAGAAATCTTTTTTATTTTACTGTCTGTAATTTAATTGACGTTACCATACTACTGAATGGACAATCGATATCATATTTTTAGTGGACTGGAGATTCTGGTGCAAAGATTACATGGATCCTTTTTAATTGCCCAATCAAAAAATAAACGATATTCATTGCAGAAATTAAAAGGAGTTATTGAGTGTGGTTACATTAAAGATAAAAAAAAATAACGCTGATATCCTAGCATGCAATCGAACAACGGATCTCCAATAAATAATCTTACCCATGTGTTTCTTCCAGAGATAATGGAGAACAGTAAAAAAAGTTACTTATAAACTTGTACCAAAATATATCTGGTACCACTTCGTCATTAAGCTCAATCGAGGTCTATTTTTTCTTATCTCATTCAACTTGCTTAGCTCTTTATGGCACATTAGAGATCTTATTGAATTGTTTAACTGTTCAGAATGTGTAGCTATGAAAACATTATGAAGTAGAACTGCTAACCCAGGTGATTCAGCGTGAGATTTTTCAACTACCAAATGTACTAACTAATATGTGGTTTGATTTTTGGAATACGATTTTGTACAATAACTCCATTTTTTTCAGCAATAAAAATCACCAATTGGTGTATCCTGTCTTGTTTATGGTGGTTGTTTGATTTTTATATCATGAACACTCGAATGTCAGGTTACTAAATGTTTCTTTAATAGCGTGTTTCACGTGTTTACACGCATTCGCTGCTGAATTTTTGTTAAGATTTATTCACATGTCTGCATAAAAGCATAGAATATGTTTTTTGTGCTCATTATATTTAAATAAATAAGTATAACATTTATCATATGTAAAAGGCAAGGCAGAGATAAATTCTCAAAAAGATATTAAAATTGTACATCAAATGTGTTTTTTAATTTCCTTTAAAACTGATGCAATTTATTCGATTAATTTAAATTTCTAATTGAATAGCGAATATTATGATTTATAAAATTATCTCATGTGGATATTTGAAACAGTTTACAATAAATTTAATTAAACATATACATTTAATTTCTAATTATAATTACATAGCTTACCATTTATTTAGCATTTTCATTGATGGGATTCAAAATATACATATGAAACAATGTGAATTAATATAGTGATGACTAGATTTCTTCAAATTAATAAAATGTTTTATTAACTCTGCAAAAACAGTACTTTTATTTTTAATGCAAGAGTTAAATCTTATAATTATTTCTTAAGAAAGACAATTAACATATTTGAATATGAAAGGCAATTAACAAATTGAAACTATGATAAACTAACAACTTTTCGGTAAACAATTGGTGGATTTTAGAAGTTATATATACAACAGAAGAATTTTTCAAATTGTCTCTCAAATTATTTCAACATAGGTCTTATCTACTATTACAAAGTATAAAGGATAGTAAGAAATTTCAAGGCAGATTAAGATGTCCATCTGTCTGAATAACAGGTCCATTTCGGTAGACGTGCTGCAAAACAAGAACATAAAAGTGACATATACTATGTAGCCATTCATAAAGAATGTGGAGCCATCGGTTTTCTGGCGAAAGAAACAAGATCCAACCCAAAATTTCTTCCACCAGGAATCAATCATAGGGACTTCAGCGTTAAGGTTCCTAGCTATGGTTAGATTTGATCCCAATGGGAAGCAATTCGAAATTTTTTTGAGGAATCGTGTACGGCAAGCTGGAGGGGGGAGAGGAATGGATGGAAAACGAGTGCATTCTTTTGGTCCATATTCTTTCCTTCTTTGACACTATATTTGATTGATGTCGAAGCCACAGTTTTTTCCCTCGTTATTCTTTCGGTAGTGTTTCCACACCTTAGAGATTTATCTTTTCTTTTTCTACTCCAATGCATTCCCTGCTGGTACTTTTTTTATAACATTTACTAAATGAAACTTTTATAGGATACCTCAAAGCAACGACAAATTTAGATGTTATTCTTTCTCAGTCAATGTTTCGTAGGTATTGCCATTTTATGTAAAACTTCATAAATATAATGTTTTTATGAAAAATTAATAAATTATTTGAGTTTTTTAAATTAAATATCCAACATTATTAATCATATATAAATGATTTTTTGGGCTTTTAAAAAGTATTGCATTTAAATTTTAGTGTATAAAAACGAGATTAATTTAGAATAACAATAGAATATACTCAATATTTAAGATTTATTTCATGTTCGTTAAATATAAAGTTATTATATATTAGAGAAACGTTGCACTCTTCTTCAATAGCATAATTAAAATTTAAAAATTGAGAAATATTAATTATTCTACATACTATATAGAGTTGACTGTTATAAATTATTTTATAACAAACAATTACAGTTGACAAATGTCTGTTATTAAATTCCTATTTTTAACCAAAGTATTACATTTAGTTTTTGAGTTAAAACGAAGAATTATAATAAAAATTTATATATTAATATATAGGGATTTATTAAATAAGGCTGGACATCAGTTGCTTATTTTATAAATTGGATGAAATAATTTAATGAAAAATTCTCAATTTATACACATTAAATAGATATTATTTGCTAATTTATGTACTTTTAGAATCTTATCAAAATTAATTCTAAAACTTTTCTTGTGATTTTTCGTATTTTTTCAAAATAACATGAATTTATTACAAATTGTATTCAAGAATGATCATTTTATTACTATTCCTCAAAATTATATGATACACAATTTGTATTAACAATCTTAACACTTAAAGCCGCCCACCCTCTCTGGTGGTTAGAGTACCTAATGGAGTGGACCTGGGTTTGAATCCCGGCTCGGGCATGGATGTACTTTCTCTTTCTCTCTCTCTGTGTTTCTTGTCCTTTCCTCAGATGATGGATGAATGTGTCCCACCCTATAAACGGGTTTGTGGTTGTGTGGCATGGGCGATGCTACTCGTACCTCCGTAACTTGGTTTACAGGTGTGCCCACCGGGTAACAATAAAATGAGTAGCGGTTACCGGCCTTGTTGCGGCAAGTGATTTAATTACTTAAGTGGAACCACCATTAAAAACAAAAAAAAGTTTAACATTTAAATTCTTAATATTCAAATATCCATGAAAAATATCACAGTAATCTATATTAAGCTACTAGTACAAGAAAATAAAACAATTTTCCTTCGTAATTTCTTTTCTCTACATGTTTCAACCTTAGCAAAGGATAAATAAATAAAATTTAAGTTTGGAAATCCGGAATTCATTTTTGAACACCTTTAGGATAAAAATTAAAAAAATAAATAAGATTTTTCTAGGACTTATAGTGATTTGCGTTATGAACATGACAGTTATATCATAATAACGTTTTAAGGCACAAATTAATAGTGATGCAAATCAGCTATTGCTATTTAATTTGACTTCTATATGAGATAGCTGGATTTCATTTTAACAGCTTATGAGTTCGATTTCTAGCCATTACTTTGATTTCCTTAGAGATGTCTGGAATTCATGTTAAATTGTAGTTTCTGGTATATTTTACCTGGATCTATCTAATATAAAAAGTGATCATAGCAAACTGTGTGGGCTACCAACAGTGAGCAAGAAAAAATTGTTTAGTTTTCTTTAAAATCATATCAGCTGTTTTCAAAAAATAAACTAACTCTATGTTACGAAAAATAAAAAGATGTTTTTTCAGTAAAAGTTCTTCATTTGTTTAATATTGCAAGGACGTGTAAGTAACATGAATTTATTTACTTATTTAAATAAACTCATGTTAACACAGAATGACTTGAACCTATTAATTAAGCTATTAAATCGAGATTACACCGTACTAATGTATGCTAGATAAGAAGAAGATCATAATATTACCAGGCTTAAAGTTTGAAACACTTAAACTTTGTATCTTGTATAAATTTGATTAAAATTTAGGATCTGTTATAGATCGGTAAGCGATTTTAAACAATTCTAATTTTCCAACAATATATTTTAAACATCTCTACCTCGGAATTTATATTCAAAGTCAAAAATTGAAAATATTTTTAGTTTAGTTAAAAAAAAAAAAAAAAAAAAAAAAAAAAAAAAAAAAAGGTAGAAGACAAATTTGTTTTAACTTCATTTTTATTTGATTGAAATAAAAAAATGTACATTAAGTTTTTCGATGTCTTTCAATAAAAAAAGACTATTAAATATTATTATATGAAATATTATAATATTTATATTATTATTAAATATTATTATATGAAAAGACTATTGAATATTATTATAATTACGTAAATTTTTATAAAGTAGTAATAATGATAGAAATTTCTGCATATATAACTATTAGTATTCTCCATAGCATATTTTTAATATATACAGTGCTACAATTAATGTGTGTGAGTGTTCTCTAATTTAGATATTTATATACAGTTATCAATAATTTTATGGTTACTTATTTTTAAAAAATATAGTTATTCTATAATAATTAATGAAAGAAAATTTTTAGAAAAAATCGCACAAAACTATAAATATTTTTTCTTTTTCAAAATTAATTATTTATTGAAAAGGAAATCTAATAAAATATGTATAAATATTTTAAATTATTTCAATAAAATACTAGTGGCATAATAAGGCAACTGCTTAAATATTTTAAATATTCCAAAAACATTTTACTATTTTTTTAAAATATCATACATAAATTATAACTTAAATGAAACATTCAGGAATTACCCTGTAATTCATTTTTTTAACAACAATCTCAATAAAACCAGTAGATAAGAACATTATTTCTGCTCCTGGTATGGTGAAATACATCTAAACTCCCATTTAATAATTCTTATCACTATTTCTAATCAATAAATGTTACTTAAAGCAAGGAAGTCTTTTATCTTCTTACAAAATCTTTTTGCTATATTAATATTTTAATACTATGCATATTTTAAATATAAAAATTCTGCAAGCATATATATTAAATGCTTAGTTTACATAGCTATGGATTTGCCGTAATGTAATCCATAAAAAACATTGAAACTTTGATGATTTTTAACTGTTTTCATTTTTAGGGCTAATTAATCAAAAGCCACTAAAATAGGTACAATTAAACAACATAAAACAATCTAAAGAAGAAAATATTTTAATTTATTTAGGTAGTTTTCTCAGACATACATATACTTTATTATATTTACATCTATATTTCTTAATTCATCCATGATTAACAAAACTATATCCATATTTTATGCAAGCATTAATTTTGATTTAACGTAACTCGCAGAATTTTTCATTTAATTCTTAATTAAGCTGCTTGTGAAATAATAATTTTAACAGTTAACTAACTGAAAATATTCAATCATTCTTTGGATTGAATTTACTAGAAACATTCCCTAAACTTAATTGAATTATTTCTCATCAAAAATGATTTACCTCAAGTTAAAAAATCTGAATGGGAATAAAGCATTCATTGTGTAAAATATCTGTCAATGCAAATTTTGTTTTAATATTTTAACTGTATTATATAATGCAATTAATTATGTTGCAAATTTAGTTTTGATTTTATTTATCATATTCTTTTTTTATTATGGGAATCTTGACGTTATGAATCTTTTTTCTTCATTTACTGCATGAGTACTTTTCACTTGTCAAAGAAAGAAAGCTCAAACATGTAGTCAATTTCATTCAAACTTCATAATAATGATGAATTGATTCTTTCTGAATTTAATCGGTATTTATGTTCCTGTAGTTATTCAGAGTAACTCCTGCCGAATCATTTTGATTAATGCTTTCTTTCCAATTAAAACTCGTACTATTATTCTTTTAGTTTGTCAAAGTTTTCTCATTCATTTATATAGTTTCTATTGACAAGCAATTGTCCTCTTTCTAATAAATAATCTTTTCAATTCTATTCATAACGAACTGTCGATCCGAATCACGCAAATCCAATTCGATATCGAGAATCAAACAATGAATTCTTTGGGTCCTGATAACAAATTCATTTTCAACTCATTCATCAAACGTATTTGACAGTGTTTCAATTAAAACAATTCTATGAAAATAGAAATCATTTGGAATAATTTATCGATAGAGAATATCTGCTGTTCTCCAGATTTAATAATTTGTTGTTTCAAAAATACGAAATAATATTGTTAAACAATACTTATGCAATAAGTCTATCTTTCAATATAAATAACACTATTTATTTACCTATTCATTAAGTAATAAATATTAATGGAATTCATTAATAAATTTAATTTGAGTTAAATGAACTATGAAGCAAGTATGCACAGAGGTGCAGCGCCATCTTTTAACTTTATTTAAGATTAACGTGTTTTGAATAATCGATATCGGTGAGTGCCTCATAATTTTGAACCACGGTTGAGTGACGAAGTTGACATATGAGCTATCACCCTCCACTACACATCCACTCACAGTGTCAGAAAGACTTTGGGCGCAACACATTAATGTGGTGACACCCCAACACACAGAGGATTAGCAATCCAGTTAAGGAGAGTGTGGCCATCTTTCTAGTAACTGTCCGCGGCAAGTGATGGTTCCCTTTGCTGATACAAAAACTTAAAGATAAAGTATTTTTATTTTTGGAATTAACGTAGACATTATAATTCATATTTTTAGAATTAACATAGAAATTATAATGTTATATTACCGATGACAAGAAAAATTTCCAAACACAACTTTAAACTTTTTTGGGAAAAAAAAACAGTATTTATAAATTTTTTAGTTTTTCAGTGACGCGTATATGATATATTTCTTTTTTCTTTAGTGTTAGTTTTCTTTTAGAAACACTTCATTCAAATTTAATTAATGTTATAAAAGACTGCTACCGTTAGATTGTTTTCCTCAATACAATCAATCATTTTCAAATTTGCAATCGCACATGTAACGCAGAGTATGTAAATTTTAATTCTTAATTTGAATAATAATACACAAATGAAATAATTATAAATCAATTATGTTTTAAATATTTAAACTATGTTCTAAGTTTGTATATAACATGCTTATAAATCATAAATTTTATTGTTTTCTACTTGTCTTAAAATAATTGTTTTGTTCTGCTAACCTCTGACACGTTACGACTTACTGCATTCAATTAGTCAAAATAATTTCAAATTGTTTAAATTGATCTCATATTGGAATAATTCATATTATCAATCAAAATGTGGAATAATTTTCAAAGTTATGAGAAAAGCACTGACCCAATTATTTTCGTTTACCAATTTATTTTCATTTTTTCCATATTTCTATGATAAACTATTTTCAACCAAGACATAATTTTAATAGATAATAAGATAACTTCAGCAGGTTAATTTATAAAATCTGAAAAATCAAAATATTTTGAAAGTAAACGTTGTCTTAAGATATTAACTGATATTAAGAAAATTAGATAGGTTATTAATTATATTCAGTTTTAAATGAAATAGCAAAAATTAATTTTGTAAAAGTATTTAAAATCAAAGTATGAATAAAAAGATGATGTTAATTAAATGCAAACATAATTAATTTAAAATATGTTATAAAAATAATACATGATATGCAATGAAATATTAAAGTTAAGTTTAAATAAAATATTTCTACATTTTAAATCAATTTTAAAACAAAATAAACAAAAGAAAGTTTTAAAGCACAATTTAAATTCTATTGGAAAGAAAAAAAGTGAAATCTTAATAACTTTTCCACTTGTGAATATTTCTTTTTTAAATAGTTGCTTATAAATTTTAAACTCCCTTTTATAGAATGTGAATAACAAAACAAAAGCATGCATTTACTTGCAAAAATGTATCAATAATAGCTTACAGATTATGAGACACTTTTCTTGCAACATGATATAAATTTGATCTTTATTCTCAAAGCAAAAATATACACATACGTCGTAAAATTGCTCAAATTTCATCCCACATATTTTTAAAAATATTTCCTAAGAGGATTATAAATCTATTTTGAATAATCTTCGGATTATTCAATTTAAATTGTTTCCACTTAAAATATTCACTTTTTGAAGCATTTTCTCGTTTATATAAGTGATCTTTTTTTCAAACTCTCTTTTATACCAAAATAGCTTTAAAGTTATTTCACACTTAAAAGTGAGAGTATTTGTATTATATATAGAGTAATTTGTTGTTTACATTTATATACCTGTTTGCAGTTTGCAAAAGTCACACTTAATATACTTGTTATTTTTAACTTTAGTTTTTAAATCGACTGTGTATTATCTAGTAGAAAATAGATCTTTCAGTGGTATTAAAGTTTTTAAAAGTATTGTAGAAATTCGATAGTTTTCAAAATTTCCCAGATACTTGCTTACACATTATTGAAATATTAGCTCTAAATATTAAAAAATAATTGACCGTATTATCAAGCTTTCAAAACAATTACGTATTTAGTGAAAATTATTCACTATGACCTAAGACCTTGTAAGTGTACCGTGTATAAAATTTATGTACATTTCTTATGTGTTAGAAAAAGTTTGTGCGTAAGAGTAATTTAATCATTTAATTAAATATTAAATTTATAATTATCTCTTATTAGAGATATACTTTAATATTTTAATACT
>JAPDSC010076375.1:0-24178 GCA_026290005.1 Latrodectus geometricus | reverse complement strand
AATTCCCCCTTTATTTGAATAGAAGAATAAATTAATATTTTCAATAAAAAATTAAAATTATCATTTAATTTTAATTGGATAAAACGTTTGAAGTAAAATTTCACCTTTTCGTAAACTCCAACACACACATACAAACATTTCTGGGTACCCAAAATGCAAAATTTAATATCAGTGAATCATTTTTATTGCTCATACATTTTATGAGGAATTATTTAAAGGACAATTTAATGTATTACTTATTATTTTAATTATTAATGAGTTATTGATATTCATATAAGACTATAATAGGCCATTTTTCCTGAAAACCTTAAAGATTATTTCTTTGTGTGAATAAAATTATTCAATATATATGTGTATAAATAAATTTCATTTATTTCACATATAGTAAACAAAGCATAATGAATACTTTTGGGTATGTTTTTAATCAAAAGATTAAATAATTTGTTCTGTTCTTAAAATATTACATCCAATACACATTTATTTGTAAGAATATCATAACATAGTGTTTGAATAAAAGATCCATTGATGAAAAACATTTTTGCTAATGAAATATTGTTTAAATTTTCATTACATTGCGATTTTTTTTAAATCTAAATGAATTACAAATTAATTTACATACTGAATTAATGCTTTAAGCATTAAAATTATTAGCAGTTGAATTTAATACCTTTAAAGAAATTACCTAAAAAAATTTTAAAAATTATTTAGAATTACCATTAAACTAAAATGTTATTTGCCCCACATTTCTCTTCTGCAGAATATTAAAATATTGTTTAAATAAAATTGAAAAATCTGCTAAATGTTACGCCTCCTTATTAAAGCATATTCAGTGAAATGTAAGTGAGTGTAGATAATCATTATTTTTATTTTACTTTTACAGCTACTGAATGCTTATTTCTTTTTCAAAAAATATGCACCGAATGTTCAGTAGCTGTTTAATTAATATAATTATTCGTAAAACCTTATTAAAATATTAAGATGAAGAATAACTTTTTTAAATTTTTATTCTAATATTGCATTATGTTTCGCCAAAAGCTAATATTAATTCCTGAATTGGAAATGATTGAATTGAACAACTACTTCAGAAAAAATTGATTTAAATATTTCAACAAAGATTACTTATTTCATATAAAGTTCAAATGTATTTGATGCACATTTTTGCTCAAACAAATTATAATTTACAAGATTCTATTGTTGAAGAATATATTGAATCCTTATTGTAACTGAAGATTTCCTGGACCACGTATTTAAAAATTTTGGGATGGGTTTCTTTTTACACATCAGCCACTTATTTTACAATTTAAATGCATTTGCAATTTTTAAATATAAGTTTTAAGTAAGACCTTCTAAATTATTAAAATTTATATGAGGCTATATTCTGTTAGATTTCTTATAAGACTACCTCATGTTAGATTTAGTTAAAATATTTTGCATAATCATTGAGGTTAAATTTAATGTTTATATATAAATTAATTATTCATGTTAAGAAATTAAACTGCGTATATGAAAAGTGCTTTAGAATTTTAAATAAAAGAATATATCTTCTATATAAGTTCTAATTTTTTAATTAAAATATTCAAAATTTAAAATTTGTAAAATATCCACATAACACTTTTGGGAAAAAATAGTTGTTCAAGTATTTACCCTACAATATACATTTTTATCCTATGACTGCTGTTTCCAATAACTTTTCAATAAAATATGGTATATTTTTTAAATAAGAACTGTATGCCATGTAATTGCTTTCCTTTTTAAAAAATATAATAGCTCTGTGATTTTATAAATAAGGTTCTGCTTTTACAAATAAAATTTGTAAGAAATACTTTTATACTAATCTATAAAGATTAATAAAACTCACAATATTTTACGTAAATAATTATTTATTAATACTAAGAACTCAATTAGATGATTTAAGATTTAAAAATGAAAATAAAATCTGAAATCTATCTTTCATGCAATTTATGCAAATGATTTATAAGTCTGTGAAGGGTATAAGTCAATTAAATCTCCTAACGTAAAATCTTATCAAAAATTAAAACTTTCTTTCTCTGTTCAAACGACAATTTTTAATAAAAGAAACAATATCTGCATTATATGTTTCTTATGTTCATATATTTAATTTATCATCCAGATTAAACTCAAATAAGTTAGATAAAATAATTTAGAAATAAATTTTAACTTTCAAATAAATTGAAATGTAAAATTTTTTTTCAATCTGAAATATTATTTTTCTGTTGTCTTCCTTTTCTATTTTAAAAATGAAAATTTTCAAATGATGCATTTTCCGAAGAACGCAAAATTGTATACCTAATTAATATATTAAACAAGCAACTGAATTAAATGTAAGACTTGTTTTCATTTATGGACCAATTTTTCGTTTTAATTTATTTTATTCTAACTTTTGATATTAATATTATTTTTAAATAATCATAAATAATTTATTCGAAGCAAATTTGTTTTTCTTTGATATTTTTAAATGTTTGTGTAAGTATCTAAATTACTTTTGATGCATTTACGTTTCTACTATTATAGTTTACAAGATGAATCTAAATACTAAAACTGCTTATATTTCTCTAATAAATCTATATGTTATTGAAATTAATACATTGTTTATTCTTTTAAATACCACTTATCAATTAATTAAAATTTATTTAAACTAAAATTACTAAAAAATAATAATTTGTAAAGATATATTATCAAACAATTTTGTTTGTTACAATTTGTTTATAATGTATCCAATAAACAATTAATTAGACACATAAGTTTTCATTGATAATCTGTATAATTTTCTGTTGTGTATAATTAACTCTTATTGATAAATTGTATAACTTAATATCAAAAATGAACTACAAAATTTATCGTTCTTAGATTATATAATTATTATAATTAGTGGATAATATGGTTCCGATAATAAATATAGGACCGGCCCTACAATATTTGGTTCATAACTTCGTGGAGTTTGATTCTCATTTATGTCTCGGATGATTATAATAGCTTTTAATAAATTTCAATTCGTATACTTCTGTTTAATTAATCATCGTGTGAAAAAAAGACCGTTGTGAGTGACAAACCTACGTATTCAAATTAACTACAAATATTTTATGCAATTATTATACAATGTAACAAAAACGACTGAAAAATTGAATTGGATATCTAATTTCGGTTAAGCTAAGTTTAATAACTAAAAATAATAACTATTTGCAATTATGATTTAATAATATATATGTATATATATACATAATTGACAAATATAAAAATAGTGTATCCTTTTTGATTTTTATCACTTAAAATAGTCTTTAATATTCTTTAAATAGACCGTGTATCAATAATATAATGATAATATTTAAACAATTTAGACAAAAATTTCAATGTATATATACTTTTAGTGTCATTTATGATATCTGTTATTTTAAAACTATTTGAATTTCTAAATTGATATTTTCATATATAAGAGACACTTAGCATACATACATGTATACATGATTAAAAATCTCTTTTTTCATTTAAAATAAAATATCTTATTTTAATTAATACATCACTGTTATGATTACAGGTTTTATCCCCTTTTTCTACATAAATTACTTAAATGAAAATTAACTAATTTAAATGAAACGTATTTACATGCATCATTATTCTTATTCAAATTAATGTCGATTTAGGCATTATATTTTTTAATACAAAATAAAAAGTTGTAAATAAGTCAAATGATGTAACGCATATAATCATCTTATTAACAATGATAAAGATTCGTTTCTTATTAGTTAAAAGTTGTATAACTTATTGTTATGAAAATAAATATTCTATATGATGTTAATAATAAATAAAGCTTTTAAATTTATGAATCACTTCTAATATGTTATTAGCAATCAAAACAAAATAATTTCAATATGTTTAATAACTGAATAGGAGTGCTTAGTTTCAATCAGTTCTAATTTTCAAAATCAAATAAATTATAATCACATTTTAAATACCCATAATTACATAAATTTTAAAATTTATACATTCAACAAATTAAAGAAATCTAGCAAAACATTTCTCTACTATAAAACTACTTCTAGCAAAATATTTTTGCACAATGTTATAAATAATAATTAAACATCACGTTTTATATAGAGTTTCTGTCATGTATTACCAGTATTTATCATAGTGACATGCATTTCATATTTTATGTCTTATCAAGTTAAACATTGGATAAAATTCTAATGATTGTCAGAATTTGAAGTAAATAGTTTAAATACTTATTTGCCTGATAATTGCGCAGTTTTTGGCTTTGTTTCAAAGTTGAAACATTGTACTTTATAGAACTCTTCATGAAGAAAATTTTATCAAACTTTTTATTCACACTAAATATTCCATAAATTTTGAAAAACTTGGTATCCTGTTTATTCACAATAATTTGAGCAGAAATTGCATTTTATTGTATTATTTTTAATTTTTACATGATTATTTTTACGTGATAATTTCAAGATTAGGAGTTTTATTTTCTGAAGTTGTTTTACAATCACTGTCTATTGATATGATCAAAGATCTGGTGGATGCAGAATTTTCTTAAAGACCTCAGTTGCCTAGCAACAACTCATTAAAAACTAATAAATAAGTTAATTTTCAATATATGTAATTACTTTATAAGTTTAAATAATTAAATTATTAGAATCTCGAACGCTTTTATGTAAGTATCCAACACAACTAATAATATAAATCTTACATCTTTTATAAATTTGCAACGTCATTACTTTTACCTAAAATTTGCAATTAAATCTGTAATCATAAAAGAAAAGTAATTTTCTATAAGTTATTTAGTACTTCAAATTCACAAGCTCATATAATAATGTACCGATTAAATAATATTTTTCATATTTCAATCTTACATAGTACTTGAATTTCAAATCAGTCAAAATTCAATAAATTAAATTTCATAAAAAAAACTTTTAATTTATCTTTCTGAGTTTTTGATAATGTGAGATATGGAATTATTTGTTTTGTCTTATTCTATGCTTCATTTTATTGTTTTACTTTTTTGTCACAATAAAGTTTTTACACTTAATTGATTAAATACTCTAGTACTACTTTTTAATGTTAACTACATTCTGATAATCATTTTAAATAATTATGCTTAGTAGCATTAGTTTTGTTCTCACTTACTATATAACATATGGTTTACCATTGATTTTATAGATTTATTATTTTGATTTTCAAAGAAATACAATATTCTCTCCAAATGTTTGAAGGTTTTTGCTTCATTTATCAAGTATTAAGATTCGACCATAAAACAATTTTATCACATGGAATGTGGTATTGCTTTCTGGAATCCTCCAGCATTTCAATATCTGGCTCTTTTTTACTATAATAAATTTACATACTTTATCTTTATTATATAATACATTTACATACTAATTAAATGGAATGTGTTGAGTAAGAGACTTTGTAATTTAGAAGAAGAAACTAACCTGATAAACACCTTATACCTAACTAATCATCCTCAAATGTGTCACTTCATGTAGATGTGATAATAGAAATGTGACTTATTTAACATTCCCCACCTACCACTAGTGAACATGATATATCTTCTGTAAAATTTGGGATTTGAAATCATTATCTTCTGTCAATGAAAGTAATGCTCTAACAAAAAGAGCGACTAGGAACTATTAAAGATACTGCTAAATAATGAGAATTGTGTTTGTCTTATTTCTGAAATAAAAAATAATTATATTAAATTTGAAAATAATGGGATATAATATGCTTAGCAGTTTTAATAGTTGCTTGATTTATTATAAGTAAACAACTTTTAAACATTAAAAATAAATTTATGAAAAGGAATAGAAACATCTAAAATTCAGTGAAAATTTCGTGTTCCTTTAGCAATTAAGAGAAAAGTTAAAGATTTAATTAAAACGAGCAATTAAGGTAATTGACTTGAAGGTAAGTTGGTGCGTAAAGGATTATGATAAAGACAAACAAATTGAAAGTGTAGAAGAGAGGAAAAAGCGAAATTGAAACAGAAAATGCCTGAAGTATAGTGGGAAGACAGAGAGATCAAAGAACCGAAGGGAAACTGGGGAACAAAGACATTAATTGTGTTTTAAACTATTTCAGAATTAATTTAAAATTGACTATGGAAAATATTACAAAAAGGAAAATATGAATTTCAGTTATGTCAGAATAACTTAAGAGTCAAGCCAAATCGGAATATTTAAATAAAAGAGTAAAACAATAAAAACTAAAACTTTTCTTGAAAGTTTTAAGTACAGTTTTTAAAAATATTTTTAATAGTTAATTAATGAACTTGTTTCGTACTTACCTTGAAATCAGTTATATACGATTTGAACAAATGAAAGTGTGGTTAAATAGATTAATTAATAAAAATTTACAGATTGCGTATAAAAGTAATATAATAATCATTATATTTAATTGAAGTTTGTTAAATATTAGAAAGAAAATATAGAGTTTTACAATTAACATTGTGATTTTATTGATATTGATAGTGATTTCATTTTTTTATCTTGTATATTATATTAATTTAATGCTCATTTTACATTTTTCAAACATAATAATCTTAGAAATAAAATTGATTATATATTTCGTTATATTTTGATTTAAATTTTTGAAAAATATCATATTATACTTACATCGTAAATTTTGTTTCTAAAAATAGTGTAGGCATCAAAATTTTATTGGAATTATGTAAGAAAAAGTGTAACAACTTTGAATTAATTTAATAAACAAATAGAATTATGACAAACTAATTTATGGTTTCATTTTAAGCAAAATTGTAAATCTACAAAATAGTTAAGTGAAAATATATTCATTGAAAAGATGAGAAAGAAGATGTTCGGAATTTTGCTGAGAATCAGAAAAACAGTAGTTGAAAGTACAGCATTTGCAAGTTTAAAAAAAATTGATAATGAAATGTAAGAATTTCGACAAAATTCTTAAATGAATTGTTAAAAATCTTGGCAGTAGAAAACAGCTAGAAAGAATATTACTCGAAGAAAATGTCTACACCCAGAAAAAATCTGGAGAAGGATATATTAAAGAAAATTGAAACTGAACTCCTGTTTAATGGGTTTCTGTATATCAAAAAGCATTAGCCATATTTTTTTTTAATTTGCTATAGCTGACATTTATTTTAACGTACGATCTTCAAAAAGTTATATAATTTTATTTCTTTTTATTTAAAATATAATAATATCATTTTTATTAGCATTCATATAATAATTGAGATAAGGTTTTGATCAATGCTATTACATTTTAATCTGAACAGCTTCAAATATTTTTTATTTTAATTCATTCAAATGCAACACATTTTTTTCTGATTTTAAGAAAGTTTAAACATCGTTTATATAATGAATTCCTCATATAGATTTTTCTAAACACAATAAAAATTTTGCAAACAAATATAATAAGCAAATTCTATGTAAAAAAAATAACAAATCAGTAAACTCTTCTCAAATGAAATGTTTATAATTAATATAAGTATTAATCTAAGTTTATAATAAATATAATTTTATTTATTGACATACATAAATATATATGAATTAAAAATATAATTATGTTCATTTAGTTATATGTGTTATGTAATTCATGTTATTTACTTAAATTATTATGCTTAGATTATTTTTTTTTTCTTGAAACGAAAAGAGCTCCTGAAGATTGAAACACGTAAAGTAATCATATAAATGTATAGAAAATTATAAGGAATTCAAAGGAGGTTCAATTATACTTCAAATTAATTGCAAGAATCTTTTAAGAAAAATTATTTTATTTAACTAAATTCTGACAAACTGAGATAAGTTCCTTACTGCTTCACGCAATCAATTTCTATTCAAGAGCAAATTTTCTAACACGAATGGAATAAGAATTTCACTAATATAGATTTTTGAGAACTTCATCAATTTGTTCGTTTCGATAAAATCATTAAAAGCATTTGATTTAGAATGTACAATTATAAAATCTTAAATAAATTTATCTTTCTAAAACTGAATAATTCCTATCAGCATACATTATAGCCATATAATTCGGGATATGAATGAGTAAAAATATATGCTTTTAATTTTAATTTTTTATTTATTCTAATAAAAACATGGTATAACTATATGCAAAATATGTAACATATTATTATTTAATTTTCAAAGAAAACTCCAAAAATTTAGAGAGAAAAAATATTTATATACTTTGGAAGTCCATTAAAATGAATTGATTTTTAGGTGTAATTTTTCTCAAGTGAATATTAGTGACATTGTTTAATAAATATTGAATGCGATTAATCAATTAAATTCTAAACATATTTCTTGATTGCGTTTAATTTAGATTAAAATTTTAAGCTCTTTAATTTCCAGATGTATTTACAATACTTTTTGAGAATTGAACTAAATTTTCAAAGAGTGTTATTACTAAATTATTTGATCATTAATAAAACATTTGCGTTTTTTACAATTTGCGAAACAATTGTATTTTTATCATTATTAAAAGTATAAACTTAATAAGGAATAATATGATATGAAATCATATCAATATATTTTCTTTGTTTTTTAAGATTAACCATTTGTTCATCACACGAATTCTCACTAGTTAGTAAAGTGCAGACGTACTGAAAACAAGAAGCACATAACATTAAATTTAAGAAAAAACATTAATATTGCATATAAAGCATATATTCTCAGCGAAAAAAACTTTATATTATGTCTTTACTATATCAAATCCTTGAGTTCTGTGAGTAATTGCGAACATTCCTTGAAATGATTTGCAGTTTCGTATAATCAAATATTTACGTTATTGTGCTAGAATATAACTTTTACAAAAATTGATAACAATATAGAGTGTATAAAATGATTAATATAATCAAAACAAAAAATTTTAAAATAATTAATATCGAAACAATTTAGATATTTCTGTTTTCTTCAATTACATCCTATAAAAACAGAACTGAATCGTCTTATTGAATCGGAGAACAGTTTTCTAAAATACATTATCAAAAACGTTTGAACTGTACTTCTATAAATGTTTAAATACATTTATAATTATGCTGAAAATGGTTAAAAATATGTCTCTTTTACTTTCTGCCTATTGATAATGAATTCCATTGTATTCCATAAAAATTTAAAAGGTAATAAATTTCATATATTATATATATATATATATATATATATATATATATATATATATATATATAATTAAATAACCAATATTTACCATAGTCACAAATACATTATATAATACAAAATTGTTTTAAAGGGTTAAAATTTCAATTTTCTACAAAAGATTCATATTATCAATCAGATTTGTTCATTTAATTTATTCATCATATCTGGGAAGCAAATGACGACACATATTTTATTCATAAGTAGTTCAAAATATTTGTTGTATTAGAATAATATTTAGGTTCTCTTATTGCAAAGCCGTTGAACATATATTAATTACTTTTGTTGAATTTAAAGAAAATTAAATTTCAAAGTAAATATACATGTTTTAAATTAATTCTATATGTTACTTCTAATTTAAATTATATAGCTTATTTGCACAGTAGAATAAATTTTCCTTTGAAGTTTGAATGCATGCAATATTCAACTTAAAATTATAAATGTAAATACCTAATGTAAATTATTATGGATAGAGTAAATAATTTCAATGTTATCTTCACCATAATACTTATCAAATATCTATAATGTTAACTGTTCATGATTTGAATTAATTAAGGAGTAACTGTATCGATAAAAAATAAAGATTTTATCTTCACAATAATACTTATCATATTTCTGTAATATTTACTGTTCATGATTTGAATTAATTAAGATGTAACTGTACCGATAAAAAAATAAAGATTTATCCTAAAAATTAATAACGATTTTGCATAAAATAAATGTGCACTTTTTAATATTTTTAACCAACAAAAATAGTATTATTAACTAAGATTATTTCTATCTCGTGTATGTGTGTTCTAAAGCCCTTAAAATTTCTTAAGTGATAGCAATCAACAAATTAAAAAAAAGGCTTATTAATCATATTATTAATGCTCCCTTGAATTCATTGGGAACATTAATAAGAAGAATCACCTGTACCTCGAAATTTGATTACAATATTACAGTAATAGGATGACAATAAAGAAAATTCGCTGATAACAGTCAAAAGTATCAAATAAACCGAAAACGTTACTTATGTCTCAAATTTTGATAAACATTTTCAGAATAAGTTGAGTATTCTCATATATTTGCTACTAAATTTATTAAATTAAAGCTTAATTAAAAAATCTGATATTTCATGAATAATAAATGAGATTCAATATAGTTTTATCGACAGTAAAATTAATCAAAATCAGTTTCTAAAAGCGTATGGATATGATATATTTAAAAAGCATTCAATGGATACTGGCTTCTCAAAATTCTTATGTGTGAAAGTAAAAGAGCGTTATGTAATTTTGTCTTAAAGTAAAATAAGAATTCAATGGTAAATTATGCGAATCTGTAAAGAAATTTATTTAAAAATTAAAATAGGTGACCTATATTATTTTCTCATTACATATTTTTGGCAGAAAATTATGGTCAACCATCTTCAATAAAAAGTAGAATGAAAGAAACTTTAGTTCATTGAATTTTAAAATAGAGGCAAGTCATCATCATCCAGACGCAAGGTGGTGAAGAAACGTGGTACTTACAATGATTGAGCATCGTTAAAGATGTTTCTGGGGTCTTCAAACATCAGTTAACGATATATGCCGCATGGTTGAGATTTTTTTGCTTTCGTCTACTATTTCCTTTACAATAAACACAAAAAACTTTATTTATTTTTTAGAAAAATGTATATTTCTATTACTTATATAATTTTGATTGTGTCAATCCACACAAATTCCTAGTTTCTTTTATTACTTGGTGAAATAATATAGAAAGAAGTGCTTACTAGGATAAATAATATTTTTTTTACACATTTAAGGAAAAGCGTTAATTTCATAAATATATTTTAATAAAATTTATTTTAACGCAAATCTTATATCATTTTGAATTTTATGATAACAAATGCCTATATCATTTTGTATTCTAAATTCTTAACCATTTTATATTTTTCAAAGTTTTAATACTTCCACAATAAACATACTTTCGTTAGATCTTGCAAATATCTTAACAAAATTTACATTTTCTGTAAAGTCATAAAATGTTTCTTTTTTTTGCTTTCTGACCGTAAACAAGGCATAATTCCTGTTCAACATTCTCCTTTAAATTCTTTATTCATAGACAAAATTTTTAAACCATAATATTTTTTTTACATAAACAATTTTAAATAAATATTTAATGTATACAAAATACTCTTCCAAAGAGCCATAAACAAAGAATTTACACGAGTATTATATAATATGTTTATATTTACCGCTAACATGATATTAAGTTTTATAAATATATACATTTCAAATTTACTTAATAATCTTCAAATCTAAAATTTAAGGTTAATATTTCTTTTAATAAAATTTTTTGTACATTTTATATAACTTAATAAATAAAATTCCTTTATAAGTAAATTCAAATATTTGGTTTCTTTCAAAAATATATATCTGTATATTTAATGAATTTTAATTAAAATCAGAATTAAATCCCATGATGCTACTTTTATTATGTATGTAGATATGGACCTTTTGTTCAAAGTCTAATAATTTTCATAATAAATAATTAAAATTTTAAACAATCATTTTGTGAAATTTTATTATCCTTAGAATTTGTATCATCATGTTAACTATCATTAAATTAAAGCTTTTTGGAATTTAAGAAAACATTTTTCTTATGGATTGGATTTTAAAGATAGCTTTAAAATATTTTGTAGCACGAAATTAAGATAGAGTATATTTTTGAAGTTATTAGTGAAAAAAATTACAAAATCAAAAAATTTTTATTTTTTAATTTTGTATTTTTTTATTAATAACTTTTGAAAATATCCACTATTTTATCATTCTTTAATGACACTGGAAAGCGATTAGAAATTTGCAGTTCCAAAGTTTAAGCGATAGACAAACCTACAATTTGCAGAAAACCTCCAAGGGATGATTCGAATTATCTTTGAACTTCTCATTGAAACCTCATTCACTGGAGCAACTTTTTACTTTCGCATTTACTTTTCTTTTTTTCTCTGATTCCCTAACATTTTGTTTTTTCTCTCTAATCTCTGGCAACACATTTTCCTTTGGTGATTATCAGGAGAAAACTGAAGTTTAGTTTATCGAAACCCAATTAGAGATGTTTTAACAAATCAAAGGATATAACTACAATTTAATAAAAAATGATTAGCAAGTATTTGTTTAATATTTCCTAAGATACTAATTGAATTTATTTATATTATTTTCTTTCACACATTTACAGTTTTTAAATTTAAGTGAAACTTCGAAGTCATATATTATTATTTCAATAATTTATTAAAATTATTTAGAACATTTTTTAGATAACATACCATTTTTAATTTATTGATTTAATTTTACAAGTAAATCTATAAACTATTACTGCGTTAAAAACTTTAATAGTGAAGTAAAGTATTTTTGACTTTATTATGTAATGAATTACTTGCCTTTGAAATAATAGTAAAACGTCAATGTGTTCCCATTGTAAAAATATGGACATTTAGAATTGTGTTAATTGTGTTATTTGTGTTAATAGTGAAACAATAAAGCCCAACGTTCATAGTGTGCGCACTTAATAGATTTTGAAACTTAATGTAAAGAAAATAATCTAAGTCGTCATAATCTTATTTTTGTTATTGTGTAGTAAAATTCTCTATCAAAAAAGTTCCTTATGAGAAAAAAATTTGTCATTATTTATTTATTTATTTTTGGACATTTGTTCTTACCAGTTTCACTTATTCAAAAAATATCTCTTATGATTTATTTTTCAGTATTTTTCAAATGTCATCATAATGTTACTGTAAAGTTATTTTTGTGTTTTTAACGTAAAGTTTTTCATCATGAATTTGTAGCTGTTAGAGAACTGCCTACAGAGTTAAATAGTCAAATGTTCTGCATAACGCAAAGAGATCAACTTTCAAAATGTTTCATGTGTTGAAGTTATTGAAAACAAAACGATAATGTTTTACAGATCAAGTTTCCAATTTTACAGAAGATACAGATTTCCGCTTTACTTGTAAAGCTCTATTCTGGGCTAAGTCCAGAGAACTATACTTATGCAGAAACTACTTATGTGTAGTATTTATGAGCTATGTGGGCTATAACAGAGAGTAATTGTAATTAACTCCATAAAATTGCCAGTGATCTAATACAGATTTACATCTGTCCATTTTAAACATTGAAAATTTAAGATTATAATAGTTTTAATTAACTCCTTAGGCAACTATATTCAATGTTCTATTTTTTATTATCCTAGAGAAAATAAATTGAAAGATAACACAAGCTTAAAACATTTGTTCGTAATGTTTTCCTTGGTCAATAATTATCCAAATAATCCTTAAAACCACAGGAAGGTAAATATATTACTTTTCTTATTTAGGGTTTTGAAAATATTTTAAAATATTATTTAAGTATATGTCTAGGAATTTCAAAAAGTTTATCCATTTATGTCAATTTGAATCACTGTCAAATTGGAAACTATTATATTAGCAAATTCAAACGATATAATGTTTTTAATAATATAAAATAAAAACAACATAAAACTAATTATTAGTTTGTATCCAACTGTTCTATATCATTAATCCAAAATGGCGATGAGTCTCACAGTATATGTAACGTACTTATATTTTTCTTTTAGTAATTAATCTAGTATTGAATTTAAAATTTAGCAAAAATTATTCATAGCAAATTTAGGAAAATTTAAAAAGAGGAACATGTTCTTCCAAATATTTACATTGTACATTTAATACTAATTTAGCAGAAGAAGAGATATATTTCCTTTATTTACAAAGAGAGAATTCTTTAATTTTTTTTCAGCATCTAGTATTTAAAAACTGATTTATTGTACTAAAGATCAAAGAAATTATTTCTTTGAAATAATTTCCTGACATTCATAAAAAAATTCCTTTAATTTTGAAGAATTTCTAATTTGATATCAAAGATTATTTTAATGTGTTTATGTGATCAACCATTAATTCTAAGAAATTTTCCATATAAATAAATGAATTCACTACACAAATGGCAATCTTTTTTATTAAACTTTGAGAAGTTACTTTTTAAAGTCACACTGAAATATACACTGTGAGGGAATTATTAGTACAAATTGTTCTAGATAGAATATATATAAGATAACAAATGAATTTTCGAATTAAACATGATTATATTTATGAATTGAGATATTTTGAGAAAGTATAAAGCAACAAGTAACGAAACAATTGGTTAATAATTATGATTATAAAAATCATTTAATCGATTTATGCCTCTTACATTGCCTAGTGGTTAGAGTACCTGACTACGGAAGGGGAGGACCTGGGTACAAATCCCTGCTTCGTCATGGATATAATTTCTCTTTCTCTGTGTTTCTTGTCCCCTTTCATGAGATGATGCATGAATGTGCCCCCCCCCCTTTTAAACGGGTTTGTGGTGATGTGACGGGGGTAATGCTACTAGTATCCGTGACTTGGTTCACAGGTGCCCACCAGGTAACTGTAAATGAGTAACAGTTTCCGGCCTTTTTGTGGTGAAGTGTTGACACCCAAGTAGACACCTTTGGAAAAAACTTTAATAGATTTATTTTATTTGAATACGTTTTATTTAAAATTCAAAACAATAAAATTAGCAAAGTTATTTTTTTAAAAAAATGCTTTATAAGTTTAATTTTTTCATAGTATTTTATGTTATTTTAAAAAATGTGCATTGTGAAATACTCATGTTTTTTTGAAATACTGTTATTACCAGAAAAGTAATTGCATATTGAAAAATTTTTAGTTAATATTAGTTAAACATAAATAATTCATTTTTAATTTGTACATTATTTTTCAAATATGAATTTATAACATTTTTAATTCTAAGTCTGAAGATTGATATCCTGCATGAAGCTTATCCCAAGAATTCTTAGAAAATGTATTCTTATTAAAAGCGTTCATTCAAGCATGCAATTCTTTCTTCTCATAAATTTAATTTGCTTGTCACTATATTCCTGGTGGCTAACCATACATTGTAGTCTAAATTTGTGTATACTGACGTAGTTTGCAATAACAAAGTTTCAAAAATTTGTATTTATGTCTTGCCCCTGAGCAATGATGATTTTGAAATTTTATGATTCTCTAGAACATCATAGATAATTGACTTAAAATTGTTATCACTTTAGCATCGCATTTATTCGTGACAGATTAATAAGAACCCAATTTTAAATTGTAATTCAATTCAAATTGTAAATGGATTGAACATATTCTATGCAAAGAATATTCTTAGAATTACAAAACCCCTTATTGTATATATATGATGTTTGAAAATGAATACTTAACTATTATAAAAAAGATTACAAAACTTTATTAAACACCTGTGTTCATAGTAAATTTTTTGAGGGTTTCAAAACTCCCATATTTTCATTAAGATAAACTATGTTATTATACAAGGCTAATCTCAATTATTTTACTCATACTTGCATTGTTTCTTAATTATGTGTTAGCTCTTATAACTTAATATCCTTTATCAATTTCTTCCTTTCTTGGTAGTTACTACGTTGTTGAGCTTTTGCATGGATTTAACATTCCTACATTCCTTGAGTTTAAATACTTTGTTTTCAATGTTTATAGATTTAATCTTTTATATATGTTATTGGTGTACAAATATTTCCAATTTGGATACAAAAACATATATTTAGGAAAAATCTATTTTTTAAATTGCGTATACATTGGAAATATAATATTCATTTTTGGAAACCAATTATTTATAAAAATAAGAAAAAATTAATCTGAGAAAAATTTTTTTTAATGTTAAAAGCAATTAAAAGTTTGTATGTTGAATTTTAAGATTATAAATTTGCCGTCATAAATAATTCGAACAAGATTTTATGTATGTATATTAAACCTTTTAAATATAATTTACATATTTCTTACGATTAATGTTTTTAAAAAATCAAATATATTTAGTAATTAAATATCACGAGAAAATTCAAGTTTACATAAAATGATACAAAAAAAACATACACAAATTAGCGAGACTTCAGTCGTCATTATAAATTTCAAAATAAAAAAAAACATTCAAAAGGAAGTTCAAACAAGATCCACAGATATTAAACTTTTGATGGTAAATGAATAATATATAATTGAAAAGTTGAGCTTTTTAAATGGGTATTGTGAAATGTTAATTATCAAACGTTCTTGGTAGTTTTCGTGGCTATCAGATTTTCAAAAATATTTAATTTACATCATGTATCTAAAAAATTAGCTTTCAAAGTACTTAATTTTTTTTTGTTTTTGAATTTATAAAGATAAAGCAATATAGACTTGTTAGTAAAAACTGATTTGTATTACTGACACAAGCTAATGAAAAATATACTCTCTAGAAATAAGTAAAACAAATTTATGTTGTTACACTTTATTCTAGTTTTTAAATACGTTTTGAATAAAATTATTTTACTCAAGCAGTGAAAATAAAATAACTGTTATATAATTGAATGATATTACACTTAAATATAGCAGTTTTTCCTTGGAATGCAAATTGATAATCTATTATATTAAGTAGTAAATAAATTCAAATAAACATTTTTTAAAAACAGCTTTTAGTTGTAAAATTATTAAAAATTATCAATTAATATTTACATAGATAGTGCTTCAGCGTCGTTCATTTTATAATATACTTATTTGTGAAACACAAAATCTTACAAACATTATTTTATATTTACTTTGGAATATCTTCAATAAAAAATTTAATTTTTCTCTAGAACTAAGGAAAAAATCGCTTTTATTTTGGACTTCAAAAAATGTGCATGAATTTGCACAACTTTTCCATTTTTAGTGAAAAAGCAAAATTTATTGACATTTTTCTATTTTAAAACAAATTATTTTTGAGATTATGTGAAATAGATCATCAATTCTAGAGGCAACAGAAAACACGTTTTGCTATCATTTTATTTTAAACTGTAGTTTATGAATCTGTTATTAAACCTGAGTAGCTTGTTTTTGTGCAGACAAAAGTATTAAAGCTTATTTTTCCGATAAAATCCTGAACAAATACCTTCATTTACATAAAGAAACACATTACTTGATTTTTGCTTTTTTCACTGTATTGCCGTGAAAAAACTATAAAAAAATTACAACATCCAAATAATCGCTTCCTTATTTTTTTCTGTACAATCCACAATTTTATAAATGTTTGCTTTTTGCTATGTTCTTCTTGGTATTACAAATAATCATTTGCTATTGTTGATCATTTTTTGAGACATTTCACTTATTCAGACCAGTATGCTTACTTCTCGAAGTCGATATATTTATTTAAAATGATATTGAGTAATACTCATAAAACTTATTAAAAATCTTTCCAATGAAAACTTTTCAAACCTTAGAAAATGTACATAAAATGAATCTGATGTTGAAATCACATTGTCCATGATAATGCAATTGATATACCTTCCGTGATCTATTATAACATTTCTACGAATGTTCAGGGGGACAATATTTAAGCTATGAATAACTGATTAGTCTCAAACGGTTTAACTTCCATTAAATATATAGAAAAAAAAATATATTTATGAGTAGTTATATAAAAATTATTATCAAGTATATATTTCAAATGATTTTTTATCAAGGATATTTTAATTACAATAATGAAGTAAATATCAAGAAAAATAGCGAAAAAAATATTATGTGCTTAAATTATCAAGAGTGAGGTATTTTAAAAATCAAAATGTTACATTCATATGATTTGCGTGGCAGCATTGGGGATTGTGCAATATTCTTGTGAAGTACCAGAATTTAAGAATATTGAATATAAAGTATTTTTAAAGGAAAATATATACGCTATTTTTTAGAAAAAAAGAAAAGTTGAAGCATTCGTGTTTGATATTAGGAAATATTTTATTAATGACTTAATTTTATCTTATTCTGTTCATAAATTAATGATCAATGATTTAAAAATGTATGAAATCAGATGTAGGTTTCTATAGTTAGAAGTATATCATTAGTAACAGTTGATTCACATATATATTTCTTGTTTTATAGTTGAAAAAAATCATATGCAACATACATTTTATAATTTAATATGAAATATTATTTATAATGTAAAGATTTGAGACAAATTTAATCTAAATAATTTTATTAACATACATTTTATAGAAAAATAATGAAATATATATGGAATAAACACAATATAATATTTAGATTTATTAATGTAAAATCGAGTTAAATTAGTTTATTTAATAAATCATTACGTATTATAACTCAAAAGAAAATATTTTAATAAACTTAAGATTATTTTCTTGAAAAGAAATTCTACGAAGTAATTTAGTTCTTCAATCAATTTATGTTAGAATAAAGTTCAGAATACAGAAACAAAAGGAAGTGATACAAAAATAAAATGTTTTTGTATTTAAGCTTTTTCTAACATGTTGCAAATGAAAACGCATAAATCACAATAAATTAATCTGATCATTTCTTGAAATAAAAATATAAAAATTTGTCTTGAAAAGAATTTTTTTATCTAAATGAATTTATGTCTATTCTCAAAAATATCATCTCTGCGTCATATAAAATTATATTACTCACTAAATATAATCCAAAAAAGATATGAAATTTATATATAAAATTAATTGTTCTAGCATCATTCTTTTTTCTACAAGGTCTTTCGCTATAACACTTATAACTTTCCAAATTAAATACAATGCACGTATAGGTAATTATTAATTGGAACATATATATTATGTACCCTTAATAACGATCACATCATCATCTTTAAAATTAGAAAAGTGCGTCTAAAATTCAATCATATTTAAAATGGTCATATTAATATCACATGATCGAAAAATAATTGGTCATAATATTTTCATTAATTGCTGATTCAATAAGTTCTACTAATAAAATCGGTGAAATTCACGACTATGTATGTTAAATTCTAAGCAATAATTTAAATGAAAATTAACATGTTTGCTTCATTATTTAAATATATAATTGTACCTTTTTCATTTTTAATGGTTTCAATTTTTTTATAAACACTTTAATCTTTATCATACAATTCTGAAAATTTAGTTAGTATTAATTATAGAAAATATTAAATTAAATATTTGTAAATCAATTTACAAGTAAATACGTAAGTAATGATTCTAAGCAAAAAAGGCATATTTTAATTTTCATTCATTGAAATTAATCATAATTGTTACATAAATAACATTATTTTCATATCTTTGATTTAATTTGATACAATATTTTCACAAATTAAATTTGAAAATTAATAACACAATTCTAGCTTCTTCAATTTTATAGGTAATATATGAAGTAGAAAATTTTAAATATGATTTATTTCATTTGTTGAAAAGATATAATACATTATTTTTCTGTACTGAGTTTGATATTATCATAACTTGACGATAAATTTCAAATATTTCACTGTTATTAATTTAAATACTGAATGCTTAAAAAATTACTTCACTCTATAGATATGAAAATTAAATTAAATTCACTTCTTTTAGTGAGTTATTATAATAAATTAATTATCAGCAATATGATTTATTTTAAATTCTAAATATAAGTGAATAAAATGTTTTGTTTATTTAAGTTTTAACGTAAATATAAATATATGTTATTTATCAAGTAGAAAGATTAATTTTATTGACTGCCAGATAAATTTATTTATATTTATTATCTGTCTCAAAAAACAGAATTAAATGTATTTATAAGAAAGGAAATTCTTTTAATTAAAATATGTATAACGTCAATATTTTGTTAATATTAAAAGAATACATAGTTTTATAAAAAATACATATTTTAATTAAAGTACCGAATAACTATTATCTTTATTTTAGAAAAAATTAAGCTTTAGTGCTGAACAAACTATAAAAATGTTGCTTCTGAAAAAAATATTTAGATTTTCTATGAATATCAATAAATAAACTAAAACTAGTAAACATCTAGAAGCAGTTATGAAAAATTATAGTTGTTAAATCGAAAAAGATTCGATAATTATCTATTATCTGCTTTTAAATTATTATTTATTTTTCTTTTCTGAGTGTTCTTCATAATCCGCTTCTATGTAAACAATTTTTAGAAAAATATGAAAATTATTTGTTACCGATGCACATATAAATAAAACAATTTTTAAACTCAATAATTAATTTTTGCCAGATTTATACTATGTGCCTCAAACATTACTTCACTCAAAAAAAAATAATGAAATCAAATTATAAAGAATCAACAAAAGTAATTTTTGATTAAAATAAAATAATGCACTCCTTTTTTATCACAGATTTGAGGGTATGTGTATGTTTGTTAGACATGTTGTATTAAAATTGTGATAAAAGTTCTTAAGCTAGAGTGAACAAAAAAAACAAAAACAGTGAAAACTATGAGCATTCTTGCTCTGAATTAAATTTGCTTATTTCGTTAAGTTATATTTTGGGTATGTTTTACTATTAAAGAGGATAAAGGAGGTTCAATATGTAGTTCTAAAATAATGATAAATTTTCACGTGAAAAAAACGGTCTAAAACTCTAAGCATTCTAATTCAGTAAATATTTGAAAAAAAGGAAAAAAAATTTGTCAAAATTAAAAAAGATCTTTTTTAAAATAGCTCTTCAACTTTCTAGCAATATTAAAGTAATGCATAATTTATAAGTATAACAAAAGTTGTATTTGTTTTTATTCATTAGTAGTATTACTTATTCAATGAAATAAATACACAAACCAATAAAAAATCATGAGCATAGATTTTTATAAGTCATGTATATGCATTCTATCATCGAATTTAAAAATCAAATGCTACTAAATATGAATATAATATTTTAGATACTTAAATTTAACACAGTCACAAAATAATGTTTTAATAATATAATGAAAAAAATTTTAGTGTAAATTTAGATATTATATTTGATGCTAAAATATATTATTAATTTGAGAAAAAACATTTATAATGTACATTAAGAACGAACAGCTACAAAATAAAAGTAACTCCCATAAACTAAGAATACTAATAAAATTAAATTGCGAAATATAAATAGCAATTACCCATAAAATGCTGATATTAAAATATTTTAAGTATATATTTATTAAAATGTTATGCGACGAATTCGAGCAAAATAAATATTAATTGAATGCTCATTTAGTAACTTAATGATGAATATTTGCTCTTTTAAGCACAATTACTTGATTTAGAAGATAAACATATTAAAATAATTAATATATATAGTAAATTTCGTTTTTTTTAATATTCTTTTTTAAATGAATATTAAAAAAAACGAATTTCTGTGGCATCAAAATCATAACATTATTTTGAATATACAATGACACCAAATTGAATAGCATTATTATGTTAATGATTATTACCTATAAAAATTTAAAAATCTTGAAAATTTAGAATAGTTTGTAAAACATGCATAATTTTGTTTTTATTTGCGTTGAACTAATGTTTTTAATAAATGAGTAGCAAAAATTATTATTTAACAATATGTGTAGTAAAAATTATAATTCTTAAGTCACAAAACTATGTTATACAAATTGAGACGCATTCTTCACTCAGTTTCTAGGTAAATCTAGAATGAATATTCTACATAAGAAGATATTAGCATAATGATAGAATTTTACTTAAATGCAAACCTATTGAAAGTATTTTCATTATGAGCATCAATGAACTGGCTTGCTAAACGCATGCTCAGAAATATTGTAGGAAATCAGTTTATTTATTTCTAGAAAAATATTAGATATAATTTTTACATAAGCCATTAGAAAATATAATCAAAATATTTTTCTTTTTATAAATGAATTGAAATATTTATAAGCAAAATATTATAAGTTATATTTAAGTCATTAAAAATTATATTTAAATTCTTAAAAGTTATATTTAAGTTATATTTAAATAATAATATAAGTTATTTTTAAGTTAAGTTATTTTAATTAACTTATAATATTATTAAATATTATAAGTTAATTAAAAGAAATCTAAAAATACTTAAAAAGAGCAAAACTTCTTTAATATGTAACTGTTAAAATATGTTTTAGAAAATTAAATTTAGAAGAATTATAACAATAAAAGGGCATTCCATTAACAAATTGTTATTTAATTCGTTTGTATACATTTATATCTGTAATTTAAAAGATTTTTCTTAGAGTAATTTCAATTAAAAAAATGCCTTTTTTTAGGATAAGCAAATAATTTTATAAAAGTATATTCAGATTAATCATAACAAAATTAATGATAATACTATATCTGATCTTCTGATATAAAAGTTATTTTTTAAGATATTGTATTAAATTTGAACAAAGAAATTTCAAACTCTACTGAAGTTTACCCAAGTCATATTTTTATTCAACCAATTTCTGATCAGTATTCCATGTTCATCTTGAGATGCTTAAGTAGTTCCCTGATCTTCTTTACTCCACTCTCTTACATGTCCGACGTGCTCATATATCTGCTTTATCATTTTTATTTGAATGATCGAATAATATTTACAAGACTGATAAGCTTAAATTAAACATCTCTGTCCCATTTGATTTAGCAATTAAGGATTACTTTTATTAGGAAATATTATATCATAGGTAAATAAATATAGATATAATATGTACAATTTACATTGAATCATATGAAATTTCAATTAATTGTTAATTACGAAAATAGTATAAAATTGGAAAATCGTTCCTCTCTAAATTCTGTTTTTGAATGGTGATAGAAGTGTCTACTCAGGATTCCAATGGTTTAAATTACTCTTTTACAATGACAACTATGCTGCATACAGGGGCTTATATCATAAATTAAAAAATAAAACAACTATTTGCATCATTTTATTGAGAAAATTTAAAGGAATTAGTTTGTATCTATTAATTAAAAATAATAAACCTACTTCTAATACAATTTTTAGAAATTAATAAATGCGCTTCAAAAAATATACGTGTGATAAACAAAGATCATGTGTCTATTAAATTATTACTATTTTATATTAAATTATTATTATTATTTTATATTAAATTATTATGTTTTACCTTTTACTTTGAAACAAGGAAAAGATTGGAAATTTTCAAACTTTCCAACTTATATTTTTTTATAAATTGACATATTTGTAATGGATACAGTTTTTATTGTTTGCTCACATTCATTCACAATATTTTGTATTATCATATAAGGGATCTAATGAAGGTATATAAAATCTCAATATATTCCGAACAACGTAATATCTTGTAAATTAACATAAACTGAATACTGATTTTCCTTCATGTTGAATGTATTTTCTTCTTCTACATTTAATCTAAAAACAAATAAAAGAAAGAGAAATGATTTTTCAATGATTATAGAAGACAATTTATGGACTTAATTGATTAAAGCATAAATGTAATTTTATCTCTTTCGAAATATATATCGGTGAGTAGCCCAATTAAATTTGATTAGAATCCCATATAATGCAATTGGTAATAGTGGAAGTGATTTGCAATTAGGATGCAATACAGATGCACTAGTTATAGAATACTAAATTAATATTCAATGTATTTGACTAAGATACTTCAAAGTTTTAGTTTTCGATATGTAAATATTAAAAATGTAATTATCATTAAAAATAAATATAAAATGTAAATCACAAAAAAGAACAACTATTAAATAAACAAATAAGCATTATTTTTTCAACCGATAAAAAAATGTTCATTATAAATATTTTTATTACAAATAAAAGCAATATTTGTTTCTATTATACAAGAGAAACAACTGTATAGAAACAGAACAACTCTATATAATGTGTAAAATGTTTTTTTGAAAAATGAGAAATATAACATATATATTCATGCTGGAGTATTTACAATTGCATATACTTTCATACACATACAAATATATGAATGTATATGCAAATATATAACAGAATGCAAAAAGTACAAAAATAAAATAATAGGACTAAATATTAAATGAAAATGTTTAAATACCTAATAAATGTTCAAATAAATATTAATATAGTTGCATTTCACATGAATTTTGAACTTTTTTAAAATAGAAAGTTAGACTTTTCCAATAATCCTGCAAAACATTAACCATGCGCTTATGTTTTATGTATTTAAATATTCGTTAAATTATATAGGAAGAAATTAATTTCTATACTTTTGAGACAAATTTAGCAATTCA
>JAPDSC010076361.1:0-30223 GCA_026290005.1 Latrodectus geometricus | reverse complement strand
TATATATATATATATATATATATATATATATATATATATATATATATATATATAAGTAAGTCATGAAAGCAAACTAAAACATATATTTCATTATTAAAAACAATATATAGGAAATTTTAAATTCTTGGCTTCAGTCAGAAAAATATTTTTCTTATATTTTCCCACGAAAAAATTTAATTTATTCCAACTACCTAAAAGTCTATGTCAAAGGTGTTTGAAAAAGAAGTTATAAAATGCATGGAAAATATTCTTTTAATATAACATACTGAAATACAAAACGTTACATCAAAAAAGCTCTCTGATTTTTTTTTCCTTGCACCTAACATTTTAATTAGTCATTGTTATTTAATCTCGAAACCAGGGGACATGTTCTACTTCTTGAGGAACAGGATACCAAGAGCCGTTGATAAATGAGTTGCAGTTGTCTCTAATTACCAAGAGTTCTTTCGTTTATTCCGCTAATGGTGCATTAATTACTCCACTTTTAAGATAAAACAGGTCAGAATTTTCTCAACAAAGAGCCCTGATTAATATGAGTTGATAGGCATTATTTTATTTTATTTTTACACTGCACATTCCATGTCTTTTAAAACTGTAGGTCAAGTGCTTATATAGATGTAAAATTATTCGAGAAAAAGCTCAACGGCTTTTGTATTACTCTCAATTTAGATTTGATTAATTTTTCACAAATGAAATGCTATGCTTTTGTTTCTGAGGAATTAAGACATGCTCGTTGGGAAATTCCATTCATAGTACTCATTCAAAGTGTCTTTCTCTCATTTGCATAAGATTACTAATTTTTATTTAAATTTTTTATGTTACACGTTGTAATCAAAAATGAATTTTCAAGTGAACAATGTACATTAAAAATAAATTTAATAGGATGATTTAATTTACTTAATTTGAAACACTTGCTTTGTTATGAAATTATTATTTTTTCTAAATGAAGAGACAAGGTTTGGAAAGATCAACTTTTATTGTAAATATGATATGCAACATTAATGAATTCTAGAAATTATAATTTAATGAATTATCCATTTTTTTAAAAACATAATGCTTGAATAAACTACTGTTGTCATTTCAAATAACCACCTTAAGAAAAATTATTTGAAATAAAGATATTTGATAAAGAAAATAATTATTTATTAAAGTCTAATTTTGGTTAAATTAACAATCTATAACATCTTACTTTAAGTAAAAACTATTAATTTTTCAAAAAAAAAGAATTCATCATGAACCATTGAAAATGCCAACAGTTGAAAGACAATTAAATAAAGTACATATGGATAACTAAACACTAGAAACTAATTTAACAATGATAATGATAATCACTTTTGTGTTTTATTTGATTCATAAGAACACCTATGAAGTTATACAATTATTTATTTTCAAAAATATTTAAACATTACATTCGAATGATTATTTTAAAGACTCAATTAAATACCAATTAAAATTTGAAGAATAATGTTATTAATTGTTTAAAAGTAATAACATTTTAATTTGCACTAAAGTCTTCATAAATAGTAAATGGCATTGTGTTTAGTATTATTCCAACATTTCTAAAAATACTGGAGACATTGTTGTTTTAAATGTTTTAATTCCCGCTGATTTAAGTAGAACAATACATATATTTTAATTACAACAATTTCTGTATTTAGTATTTTGTATTTTAATTACAACAATTTCTGTATTTAGTATTTTGTAATTGCTATTTGTTATTTTTGGAAAATAAATTCTCTATTGTGTTCTTATCATCTAGTTATTTGAAAATGAACACTAAATTATTAATCATTTTCGTTCTTGTCTTTGTATTTTAATTTCAAATGAGTTTTATATTATTGAAAACAAATTTGATGAACTTATTCTACACTCAAAAGACAATTGTACTTGTATTTATTCCTTATATATATATATATATATAAATATATATTAATACAAACATTATACTTTAGAAAACGCCTACTTTGTACTGATATGGTCCCTGATGAAAATGGCTATGTTGGTATTTAATTTGTATTCATTTATTAAGTTATTTTCAATTTTTCTTTTTGATTCGTGTAACTATTTCAATATGACTCTAATTTTAAAATTGATTTTATAGATTTCAATTTGTATACAGGTTGTTATATATTCTATCCTTTTGGATTGCTTAAATAATCTTATTTTATTGCTTTATTGTATTTGTATCTGTTTTAAATAGTGAGAGATTTTTGAATACTTTTATTTCTTCTAAATATTATATGATCTTCGAATATGTAATTTGTGGTAATTTTGTTCAAGCTGCTTTTACGCTGAATTAAAATGGTACTTATAAATTTTGTATGTATTTATTTATTTCATGTTATGATATTTCTAACACTAAGCATTATATATATAAATATATATATATATACAAACATACATACATACATATATTTTGTACCTATTAGTATATAATATTATAGAGCACATAATTATTAGTGTTTTAGTTAAACATTACTATATTTAGCCCATTCTGTACAATTTTCACATTTTCTCATTTGAGTCGCCATAAAACTATCCAGTGAATTCAGGAGAAACACAGATAATACTAAGAGCCATTAACAGAACGACTTCTCAAAATATCACCACATTTCCAATTAACTTGTTCATGGTCAATATATCTTTAGTGGCATTCCAACTGGCGAAAATGAAGAAAAAATTACTCGTATAGCACTGATGACTTGCAATAAATTTTCTTTCAACAGTTTTTATAGTTCAGATGTGAAGCTTATACGTGTATTTCCCATGTAGTTTCTTTGTAATTTTTTTTATCTCTTATTGGAAGTTTTATTTGATACAAAATAACATTAAGTTTTATTCTGGATTTATAAATATGTTTCTTTAGAAATAAGTTTTTAGAAATTTTTTTTTATAAAAATATAATTTATTATGTGAAAAAAATGTGACATGAAAAGCAAATTTCATTTTTCATTGAATGGAGTGCTTTATTTTGTATTACTGAAAAATACTTTTCATTTACCTAAGTGTATATGGAATTGTAAACTGTACTTAAATATTATTTGTGAATTCATGGATATATATGTATATATATATTAATATACCTAAGTTAAATATAACAATATTTACGTTTCTTCCAGTTTACACTACAGTTATATGTTAAAATAATGCAAAATCTGATTCAGACGTTTTCTTACATGAAGATTAAAGAAACTACTACGTAAAAAATCAGTGTATCATAATTCAATATACTTCGATATATTTTTACAAAGATTTGATTTTACAATTTATTTTCTATTTGAAAAGAGTGTTCAACGATAAAAATTGGAAAAAATAAGTTTAAACTCTTATTTCTAGCAGTTTAATGCTAGTAGAAATAAATAATATATATATTTGAAGATAAGGTGGATCCCGTGCTTTTTGTTATTTTCACTTAATAATGTTTATTTCAATAAGATATTAAATATTAAATTTCTCTTATTCAAGACTAGCTATACCCGCCCGGCGTTGCCCGTGCATTTAGAAAATGCAGATAAGTGAATAGCGCAGGAATAGTAGTGTAGGACATGTAGACTGTCTCTCTCTCTTCCCCCCACACACACAACATTCCCCGTCGATAAAAAGGAACAATATATCCTAAATATTTTAAACGGAAAATTTTCCAAAAGATGGTCGCCAGAATTGTTTCTCAAAAGGAGCTGGTACAACCCCGGAATCAGCTATCGGCGAGCAGCGATCTCGAGAAGAAGTTTTATAAATAATTTTTTTAAAATTTTTCTAATTCAAAAATCGAAAATCGGGCTTCGAGGTCTGGTGGCCAGCTCCTTTGTGCTTCCGTGTAAAAAATTCCAAGTCCCTGCGTGCGATAGATTTGGCTGGAGAGCTCGGTCAGACAAATGGACAGACAGACAGACACATTACACTTGCTTTTATTTTTATAGATATTTCTATGCAAGAAACAATTTCTGACATTTAAAGTTATCTAAAACATAACTATATTGATTTCTAACAAAGATATATATTGAACATTTATCTGATGCATTATAAAATTTATGTAAATGCTATTATTATCTCATTAAAATGCAAGCTTCTATAAATTTGTGAGAGTATGATAATATTTATTTTAGGTTTAAGTGTGGTTTTATTTCATATGCACATCTCTAATTTGATTTTAGTTAATGATCACATATTTTTAAATTTAACTACAATAAATTAAGAAGATTTTAAAATACATCGAAAATTGAAAAGATATGCATTTAATTTATTTTTCAACCTACATTTATAGTCCTTATTAATGGGGATGTAGGGCAATATATAGAAAAATATTCTATATATTGCCCTACATTTCTTATGTTTCCTATATTTCCAAAAACTTGTTACATGTTGCAATAAATTGTTGCATTATACATCTCAATTCTATGATTAAAGCAAATAAATGTTACAAATGAACAATTGCTCAATATAAATTTACCTGATAGAAATACCGTATTACGAATTACATTTAAAGATTTACCTGTGTATTAGAAGGAACATTTAAATTGTAGAAATATTTATCATACCACCACCTTTCGTAATCAACTGTTGACTATTAGTACATTGCATGTAAATTTTGAATGATATTTTACAATGAGATTCTTTATTTTGAAATTGAAAATAATTTTTTATATTATTTTTATATTTATTGAAAATATTTGGTTTAATATTTTGTATTCTCAAAAGTTTTCTTCTCAAAAGTTGTGTTCTCATACATTTTAACCGGTTTTTAGAATTAATGAATCATCTGAAAATAACATTTATAATATTTATTACTATTAAATTATTAAATAAATATGACTAATAACAATGCATAAATAATAGCAGTACTGATGTCGTATTATCATCATACCAATGTTTGAGTTTAGTGATACTTTTAGTGGATTTCTTTGCTTATCTGGCAACCTGGTACTCATGACATCATAGAGAAGAATAATAATAAAATTTAGGTACAAATTTCTATTATGGCAACATTTGGACCTACGTCAACGTCAAGAAATGTACAACACTTTGTTCCATTTTCGTATTTTAATTCTTTTATTTCTTTTTTGTTAAATCTTAATATTTCCAAAATATATATTAACGCGTTTTTTTATCAGATTTAAATTTATTATTTAGATGTATAAGCTTTTTTCAGGAATTTATTACGTCACATTTATGGCATCTTCATGGCATTACGTTATCTTGGTAACAATTTTTTATTCACCAGAAAATTTCAAAAATTTGCATGATGGATTATACGGTATCTGTTCCATAATTAGACGATAATAAACTAATAAACATTGAAAAATTTTACTGTAAGATCGCTTTTGGCAACTTTTTCAAAAAATCGCCAAACATTTCACCAAGCGAGGTCTAAAAATATACCGAATATTCCATTTTTCACTGGTCGGTTCCCATTTTATCAAAATCCCCCACTTTTCTTAGGTTGGGTTGCCAATAAATGTTATTTATCTCTAATTTTGGAAAATCGCGCCAAACCGACCGTACAGTAAATCTGAGCCTTTGATGGGAATAAATGATTAAATGTATTTAAATTTGATTGTGAAGGTATTTAGAAATGAAAATATTCCTGATTGGTAAGCAATAAATATTGACAAAAGCTATTCGTATTTGAAACTAAGTTACGGTAAAATAAAATTTTGTGAACAAAAGAAAATTTAATAGCCATTTCATTTTAAAATACGGAACTCGGTTTGACATATGTTTGGGTGCACTTATCTATACTCGTAGAAACATGTAAAGTTAGATTAGAGTGATTACGCAGCCATAATGTAGTGGAAGGCAGATTGAGTTAATGAGAAAGTAATTAAACAGGAAAGGGAATTAATCGTTTTGGCGTTAGTATTGAGTTTTGTGACAGCTGTTATTGAATTCAGTTTATAGGAAGTAATTGCTGTTATTCATTAATCATTTCCTTATTACATTCTGTCCGTTTATTACTTTCATACGATATTTGTAAATATTTTTGAAATATGCTTATTTATTTTTAATAGCAATACACCCTATATTCGTTATAACAAATGTAAGTATTTTTGAAAACAAAATTAAGCATACATTTAAAAGTTGAAAACAAGTTTGATGATATATTTTAATCTGTAATTAAAACGACACAATATGATAATTATATTCCAACTGGAATTATACATTTGAAAATTACATAACATTAAACTATGTGAAATGGTCTGCAAAGTTTAAATACCTATTTAAATAATTATCATTTGAATTCTCTAAGCCCATCATTATACTACAATTATAATTTTGAAACCAATGATTTTTAAGATGAAGTTTAAATGAATAAATATATCCATTCACAACATTATATTATTTTTTACTAAGTGTTATACCTCACCTAGGCTCTTTATTATTTAAATTTTTTTCACCAATTTTATATACCTTATTTTCCTGGAGTATATATGAAAGACATAATTTATTCTGTTTGTGTTTGTTAAAGAATACATTTTACTTTGAAAATATGATGCGTCGAATATATAGTGCAAACACATTTTCTCCTTAATAGCGATTATACGTTTTTTGAAAAGTTAAATTATGACATATTTCCATTTACATAAAATATTTTGTGAAATTACATTCTTACATAAAATTGACAAAATACTTGATTTTTGAGATTACATTAAAAAAAATTCAGAAAAATTTAATGTTGAAATAATAGAGTCATTATTAAATGTCCTGTTTATACTGTTCTAAAATTCCTATACGCGAGTGTATTTGTAAAGGAAATCAAAAAATTAAATAGTTTATCTTTGTAACTAATTAGACTATAATTTTTAATACTTTCAAGAACAATATCCAAAAGTTTTTTCTTTAAAATAGCATGAATATTTTCTTTTGTTTATTTACATATCAAAACTATAAAGAATTTCTAATTTCAAAAGTTCTTCAATATTTGCTGATAAAAACCTTTTTTTTTAATAAGTTTTATGCAATTAGCTACCAAAAAAATGCAGAAATATTTTAGATTGTCTTTGGAAATGCTTATAAACTTAATTCACTCAATAATATCCAAATACTTTTTATCATATTATTTAAGAAATATAGTTGGTATGTCTTAAACTACCTCAGATTTCACAGATAGTAAATCCTCTTTAGGACCATGAAGAATAATGAAAATTCTTATATTTAACTAATTTTACTATAAGCACATTTTTTTATAAAATTATATTTTAAAATATTACTTAAAAATAGTGTTAGGCATTGAGAAATATTAGAAAATTTAAAATTATTATCTATTTTGTTTCTTAATAATTTTTTATTTTGATAGCAAATCTTTATATGCTTAACCTGAAATAAATTATTTGGTCTCCAAAGAATATTGTTTTAGTATGTTTCTGAATATTGTATTTTTATTATAATGTTGGGTTAAATTTCGGTTTAGGTCCCCTTCTTCGCCCACCCGCTAATTTGAATTGCTTTTTTGCGCATGTTTATTAATAACTGTTTTATTTTAGCCTTTTCAATGGTCGTTAATTAAGTTTCACATTGAAAAAGAATAGAAGTTTTGCCATGGCATTGTCGTTTTTGAAAATGCACCAAGCAAGGGACCTGAAGGACATTTTCTCGTAATGTTGTTTATTTAACTGAGACAATAAAAGGCCTAATAGAGCTCAACTTATTCCATTTATTTGTTATTTATATATGAGAATCGTCAAAAAAGTATCGTTTTTCAAATTTTAATTGTTATTATGTCATTATATGAAATTGTATTCATCAATGAAAGCATAAAATGTTACATAAAACAATAATAATTTCACAACCTTAGAAATGATGTGCTTTGAATAACTCTTACATTATGTACATAAACTACTAGATTTATGTTAAAGGGACTAGAATAGAAATATTTCAGACTAAAAAAAGGAAAATCTTCAAAAACATGACATTTTTCAGTCCACACAGAGATACAGTCAGTGTTTTATTTCGAATCAAATTCCTGATCAAAATTTAAAACCTTTTTTCTGTGCTTCAAATTTGAACTTTCTATCACCTAGTTGACACATTAGAGTTAATGTACCTGACTTGAGTCAGAATTTCTCTGAGATCTGGCTTCTATACGTGATATAAATGTAGAAAAGAAAACTGTGGAAAGGGAGCTAGCTGGGTGCTTTGTGAGCTACAGTATAACGATCTCATCTAAGAAGAAAACAGTTTTTTTCATTCCTTCATTTTATTTTTCGCTTTTAGACACTAGTTCAGAGAGTTTTTTTTTCCTTTAAGCTTTTTTTTTTTTACTGCTCACACATATAAGAGAGACGAGAAACCAGATTATTGGTATATGGTAGGTGAAAAAACAAACTACTGGATGTGAGCCGTATTTTTTTTTTCTATATTTTTTTTCATCATCTTCCGGTCTTAACATTGTAACTGTTTGTACTTTGGAAGTATCGGGAAAAGTAAAGCGTAGAAATGATTTCAGTGTGGAAAGCGTTGTTGCACTCTGTACATATTCTGAAAGAGCAGCTCTTTTTGCAGTTAAAACCTAAAGTGCTGTGAAGGAAAATGAAATTTGTGCAGCACTTATAAGGTTAAGGTTTTTCTCATAATGGCTTGGAAGCCTCAAAGTATACCCATTTATTCTTTATTAAATTGATGATAAAAATCAACTTTTAATATCCTAAACATTTAGGTTAAATACTTTTTAAGCGAAAAAATTTGGAAAAGTGTCAGAAAATAAATGCTTTGCTATTATTTCTGCAGAAGTTATATTTTCAAAGGAAAATGCTTATAATGGCAATAAAAAAAAATTGCAAAAATGTACGCAATTCTAAATGGAAATAGACTAGGCGAATGAAGTGAGAGGGAGCGTCTTCCGTTTTTTTAATAGAGCACCCTCATCCGAAGGTGTAAGTACGACTTTTGGCTCATAGATGGCAGCACCACGTGAATCTTCCAATTTAGAGATTGAAACCAGTGAAGACCCAAAGCCTGGCTCAACCACTTTCAGAGGTACTAATTTGCAATGGGTACATGGAGGACATTGCGAACCGACGGGTTTAACATTATTTAACAGTATTAACTACAGTCGCCATTAGTGAACACGATGGATCTTCGGCTAAGTCAGGATTCGAACTCACCACCTTTGAGTAACAAGAACGACGCCCTAACCAACCAAGCCACCACTGCCTTACATTATTTTCTATTGCGTAAATAGTATTATAATTTGTAATTTAAGTTTTAAATCATAGATGAATATAAATCACAATCAATTAAGGTCAAATTATGCACCAATGAGAAATCCTGAAAGACACATATGCTTGATAACGATTTGTCATCTTTAATAAAACATAACTAGTTTTATATAATGCTAATAAAACTTTATCATAATTCTAAAATAAATGTTGTTTTTCTGTAATATTTAATGTATATAACTCTTTTGTTATTTAAATAAATTTATTTGCTACTCTCGATAGGAATATATATCTCTAGTCAATAATTAGATATTAAATAAATTTTCAGCTGTTTTAATCACCTTTTAAATACGTATTCATGAAGAAATAATTTTCAAGAAGACTTGGTGCATTTATATGTGATAAAAAAAAACAGTTAGGGGCTATAAATTAACAATATAAGTTTCATGTAATCTTTCAAATACTGCAATTTTCCCCATTACAAATGATTTGAAAGAAAATAAGCGGAAAAAAATATCCGAACAGAGATTTTTAATTGAATTTACTCCGGTTTTGCGTAACCACTTTTTTGTGAGTAAAAATAACACAACTAAATTTTAAATTTAATAAATAAAGCAGATTCCTCTAATAAATGATTTTGAAATTTTTTTTGGAAATTAAAACTGAGTTAATTAACAATAGATCTGTTGAAATTTACAATATCACTGCTACATCCTCTAAAATATCTGTACTGTAATATTTTGGTAAAAATTAAACTTTACTATTTAGAAAAAGAACCCCATAGAAATTGAAATCTTGCCAATCAGTTTTGAAAGTAGCAAACAAAATGAAATTAAGTGTGAAGGGAATAAAACTTTGTGAGGTATTTAATAACGAAACGGTGAAAACATGCATTAGGTCCCCTGCTTGGCGCGTTTTCCAAAACGCCGATGCCATGGCGAAAATTCTACCGTTATTTCAAAGTGAAACTTAATTAGCAACCAATGAAAATTCTAAAACAAAAGAGTAATCAATGAGCATGCGCGAAAAAACGCTTCAAATTCGCGAGTTGGTGAAGAAGGGGACCTATTACGCAAATTAACCAATGAAACTTTAAATTTTCTCGCAAAAACTTTGTCAATCCAATTAGTGGCATGCATATAAATGGATCTATAATAAATTATATTAATTAATAAGAGATGTTCTATTTACAGAATTGATTTTTATAAATTTATTAAATAACCCGATTTATTTACAAGGACTCACTTTTGTGTTTTATTATTGACTTAATATTCTATCATTCCTTATTCCCAAATGCCTTTTCTTAAAGAGAAATAAACCATATAGGAATAGATTATAGAAGCTGGTTCTGCAGAAAAGTAGACACGTTTGTGTGGACATTTACATTAATATTAGAAGGATAAAGCAACAAAAATGTCTACATCAAAATGAGAATCTTAAAATGATGGAAAAAAGACTAAGTGGCTAATATGAGCGAAACCGCTTGTATAATATTAATCGATTGACATTTTGTGATTTATTATCTTTTGGAGAGCCAATCTGTTAGCTATCCAATTAGTTTGTGTTAAGAACATTAGTATATTTTGAATTTCATAATATGGGCCAATTTCTATTTTCATTTCTAGATATGAATCTTGGAAGATTAAAAGTGAATAAATTAAACTATATGTAACACAATACAATGTTAAAAATATTAAATTAATAGGATGTTCATAAAACATAATATATTTATGTAAAATATTAGATTTGTTTTAAACATTTGATTGCTATATTCCCTGCTATGATGATTTTAATCGTTACCTTGAACATAATACTTTAGGTGGCTATTCCGCATTGTATCAACAAATAGACTAGGGTTATTGGTTAATTTTACGCCAGATCTTCGAAATATGTAAATTCTAAAACTGACTGCATTAAAAAAAATCAGTGGTTTATTCAACTGACTGCACAAAACAGGGTCTACTTATCAGAAGGAATACAAAAACATTTTCACGGTACGTCAAGGTACGGAAAAAAAAAATCGCAGATTGGTAAAGATTCATTTTTTTAAATCTTTTTTGTTTTCTCATTGAATATGCTGATGGTAGAGGACACGTATAGTGCCATAGAGCTAAGAGTAGCTACTCCTTTCTCTATGTATAGTGCAACCCTCAAGAAGCGTTAGAGCTCTACTTGTTTTGTGAAATGAAGAAAAGTTTGACCCTAGTTCTACTTGAGGAGGTATAATTTAATTTTATGTTATAGCACATACATTGTAGTGAGTCAGTTTAAATCTTCAGATGATTTGCTGCATTAGGGACCCTCTATGATCAGTAACAATGCGGAATTATTCTTTAAAGAAGTAAGACCTGAATGTTGGAGTAAATTCAAAATTAAACTGTTTCTTGCTAAGTCTTTTGTATGATTATCTTAGTGAAAAAGAGGTTTTAAAACTACGATGTAAATTTTCACTCAACTCTAATTAATATTATTTTGAAACGAAAAATGAATGAAAAATGATTAATGTGATTGATCTTATTCCTTATATATTTGTTTTTCCTTTATATAAACATTTTTCGCAGTTTCTTAAATAAACTTTTATTTATTTCATATAGAAAATTGCAAATGTTTCGAAAATATGCCTTTCATGGCATTTTTAGACAGTTTACTGAATTATTAATTGGATATAAAATGATAGAAAAAGGAATATTATAGAAACACTGTATATGTAATATTATAAAATTAAAATTTGGAACCAGAGGCCGCGGTGACCTGGTTGGTTAGGGCATCGTTCTCGTTGCCAAACGGTAGTGAATTCGAATCCCGGCTTAGATCCGTCGTGTTCACTAATGGCAACCGGAGCACGTTAAATCCGTCGGGTCGCAATGTCCTCCATGTTCCCATCACAAATTAATACCTCTGGGGGTGGTTGGAGTCAGGCTTTGGGTCTTCACTGGTTTCAATCTCTAAATGGGAAGATTCACGTGGTGCTGCCATCTATGAACCAAAAGTCGTACTTCCACCTTCAAATGAGGTGCTCTTTTAAAAAAAACGGAAGACGCTCCCTCTCCGACTTCATTCGCCTAGTCTCTCTGACGGGCGGGCTTGGCGTTGCCAAGTGTCATTAACAACAACAAAAAGCACAACTCAATAATTATCAATTTTTTTGGACATTTGCTTATTAATTTATTCTCTTACATATGCTTCTTACATATGGACATTCTCTTACATACGCATTTAGTACATTAATTAAGAAATAACTTTGAAAAGGACTTCATTACTGGTTACTGCAAGGAATAACCATGTAAGGAATTTGACAAATTTCTGTTTAACATTTAATATTGCAAGAAAATTATTTCTTATTATTTATATTGGGAATTTTTGCATTAAAATTCCAGAAAACAATTTAACTACAGATAATTTAATCGTTGTTGCTGATTCCTCGCCATATGGCTTAATATCAAGGCAGATTTTGTTTTATTTAAGTTATTATAAAATCTGAGGCTAATTGAAATTAATTGTTGCCGAAGTAATACTTTTCAAATAGGAAAAGGCCTTAAATGTATAAATGAAAATGAAATAAAAAGCTAAGTAAACTTATTTACATAATTATAACAGATAACGTAAAGAAGATAGAGAAATCTAAACTTATGTATAGTAGCATTAATGATTATGTAAGCAGTCATGAAGAAATTGAACAAGCCATATGCTTATCTCTTAATATTTTTACAGCAAAATATTGTACCATTTTGCTTTTATTTTTTACGCATTTCTTAGGAAGTACAATAAACTCATAATAACTGTTCATAGAATAAAGTTATTTAAGATGAAATATTACAACTAAAATTCTGTAAAAATAACTTACAGCATTTTCAATTCCTTTCTTTAGCTGATTGTGTCTTGTTGCATCTAAATGTGCCAAGTCAACATTTTGGTCATACAGTTTAAAAGTTATTAAATATCTCGTACGACCTAAAAGAATAAATTGAAATAATTTCAAAAACATGAATAATACATTACTTTTTTAATTGTTATAGATTGTACAATAGTTTTGAGAAAATGCTCATTATAATGATTTTCAGAAAACAATCTAGAAATTGTACCATGTTTATGTTAAATTTCAAAAATATATCTCTAATAAGGAACTATTAAAGGATTCTTTTTAAATGGAAATTCTTTCTAAAAAATAAAAATGCAATTTATAATGCAATGTATGAAAAAGTGAACGCATTTATGAAGAGAAAAAATGTTAAAGCTCATTGACAATTGAAACCATATAAATGATTTTGAAAATTTTTATTTCAAAGTCAAAAAAAAGGTTTCTTAAAAATACACTTCGGTTAAAAAATGTAGCCATGTTTGGTTTTTTTTTTATGAGAAATTAATTATATTAATGAGAAATTGAGTTTTCTTGGCCAATTTTTAAAAATTTCTTAATAATAAAAAATAATTTTAAGTCGTTTATCAAATTACTAAACAATTATTTTTACAATATGAGGCAAAGTTATCAATTAGAAGCAGTATACTCAATGCGTACTAAAATAATATTGTTTTTAAAAATCATATATTCAATAAACAAACTTCATTAAAAGTACCTTTTACTACTCAAAATTTTAATTATATTGGCATTTATTTTATTTAACAATTTTTAAAGTATTTTAAGTTATGAGTAAATTTTATAACCTATTATATTTACTACATGTTATTTTTTAAAATATTATTTAATAATTCTAATTTATTTTCACAATTTGAATCATATTTAAATATGTAAATTCAAATTGTTTTTTGCATACATTTATTGAATTTAATTTGTTGCCGCCTTTTCTGTCTAGTGGTTATCATGCCAGACAGCGGATAGGGAGGTCTGGGTTCGAATCCCGGTTCTGGTATCGATGCACTTTCTCTCTCTCATGTCTTTGTCCTTTCCTTGTATAAATAGGTAGGCAACCTACCTATTAAACAGGTACCTATAGCATGTGTGTTCAGAGGTCAATCTTCTACCCTTGTGGTTCCTCTCCAAAAAGAAGCAGCAAACTACCCTATGCCAGATATTCTGGACCTGGTGTAGGCTTTCCTACACCATGGTGATAAGCAATTTGTTAATGCTCTTATTTCAAAGCATGCTTACCTTTTTCTATGCAAGTTTTCTTGTCCTCAATGAGATGGTATCCTTGTAGACAAGTACATTTATAATCCCCATGATTCGTCAAACCGCATGTTTGACTACATCCCAGAGCTGCACACTGAGCTACAAAAAGTATTTAAATGTGCAAAATAATTTTACATACAATAGTATTAAAAGTAATTTAATTATTTTTATTATTAAATTAATGTATACATACTTGATATACTTTGCAAATAAATAAACGTTAATCCATATTTTAACAGGAGTCCTTATATAATAGAAATCAATAAATAATAATTTTTAAATCAAGAAAACAATCAATAAACGCGTCAGGAATGAAAAACTATTATTTTAGATAGTTTTACATTATTTTAAATGAATCATTGCCGCAAAATATGTTTTTATATTTTTTTAGGATATTAATAACATCTGATAATGAAGCTGAAATGTTCAATTGAGATTAATATAAATGCTTATTTCTATGAGCAAATTTCAAGTAAATGTACACATTTTCATAATTTCAAAATGTTTGAACAAACATGTATCGGAAATAATTCATTTAATTTTTTTTTAAATAAATATAACAACTGGTATTAATTATAGCGAGTTTAGTTTTTTTTATATAATTCAAGGAAAGAAACTGAATAAAAATATTAATTTTCATACCTTTATCAATTTGTATTTTTAACGTAATGACAAAACAAGAATAGTCAAAATTTATATCTTACAAATATTTTTATGCATAAACATTTTTTTAAAATCGCATTCCAAATGAACACTAAATACATATTTTTCATCTACATTATTTATAGATGCTTTTATGATCATATTTAAATTTCAACTCTAAGTTTTCCAGAATCTTTTCCTTTTATCAAATATTTAGCATTAATTTGCAGCGCAGGTGCAGTTTTCTCTAATAAGAGACCCTTGTCAACAATCTAGAAACGAAAGTGCTTCACGTTATTTTTAATAGAAAAAGCAGACCTTAGCGAGAAATAACTTGTCTGTAAAATTCGTAACTACAAAACTGGCTTACAAAAGAGATTTTTCGTTATTCTTTTGATGGATGTTACATTGGTGTTATGTTAGAGAAATGATTCCACATTTTGCTTAAATTCGAATCAGATATTTTATTCAATGATAGTCAAAATAACTCCTCGTTATTCAATAAAATCAGATTAGATTCAGCTTAGTAGATTCAGCTTAGTATCTTAGAGTTTTGTATTTAAATTTATAATTGAATGTGTTTAATCATTTCCTTTAATTGATTTGGCTTCTTTATTTAAAAAAATATAATGCATTTTACCGTGAAATATTTCATCTATGGGCTCTCAAAATTATCAAAAATTGCTTTATAATTTATTTTTCAGATTAAAAGAATATAAAAAATAATTTTATATGGGCAAATATTTGCAAAAATATTTAATAACGTCGTGATAAAAGTAGAAATTAACGATGAAATATGATGAATTGTAGTTATTGTAGTATTAAAATATACGAAACTATCATTGCTTTGAATTAATATTGCTAGCTTTCAATTGAGCTTCAGATATTTTGGAATTTTCTAACATGTTGAGAAAAACTGCTAAAACATATATGATACCTTCAGAAATGAATATAAATAAATTAGAAATAGAAATATTTTAAATGCAATTGCTTAAAGTTCGATGATTTATCAATTTGAAGGATTCTAAAATAAAAATATAATACAATAGTTATACGATAATAATATAAAACTTCCTTAAAGCGTCTTCAAAATTTGCCAATACATTACGATAGTAAAAAAAAAAAAATGTAAAAAATGTTAAACTATGTTAGGTGGGAATAAATATTAAAATGAGGAAACCATCTATACCTATTTTTATAAATTCTAATTCTATTATTATTAATTCATCTTTGGTAAATAATTAAAACAGTGCATAAATTTAAATAACAGGTTAAATTTGTATTGATTTATCTACAGAAATCAATAAAAGTGATTCAGGAATATTATCATAATTGAAATTCACTCGATTTTAAAACAGAAGAATGATGGCATAAGATGCATATAAATATTAAAATTAGATTCTCAAAGTAAGATTTTAACTTGGATTTTAACTTGGTAAGATTTTAACTCTCAAAGTAAGATAATAACGTGGAATAAAATGACTATAAATGTGAAAGAATGGTATAAGGAATTTGATTAATATAATCCTTATCTATTTTTCTGAATTTTATGTTACGGAATCGCAAAAGATTAACTAAAATTATTAAATAAATTTTGTCTGAAATAAATTCTTAAAAGTATGCTGTAATTTTTAAAAGCAATTGGAAGAAATTTATTCATCAGATTTTTATGATTCTGAACAGATAAAAAAAAATCTTTCAAGTATTTAACATGTTTATTGTAAAAATATAACGAAGAAAGGTTTTATGTCAAAATAAAGCCTACAAGCAAATGCTTAGAGCATCTCTCAGGAAAATTTAAATTTTTTATTGGATTTAAATGTAGCTCAAGTATTTTTTGTAAAAAAGAATACTTTTGCAATTATATAAAATTTTTAAATGAATTCATAAAAATATTTTGAAACGCTATGTTGATTAAAAAGTCTCAATAATTTATGAATTCAATTGCATAACTAAATTAATACGTTGTCTTATAAAAAGGTTATACATCATATCAAATGAATAAATTTATATATAAATGGCGAATTTTTAAGTTATTGAACTCTAATCAAAATTAATCTGCCCATAAAATTATTTATTTCTTAAATTAATAAAAATGAATTATGATCAAATAATATTAAATATGACTATTATAATGCACTTACTAAGTAAATTCAAAATGAAATAATATATTTCGCACAAAACGTGATTAAATAAATATAACAGATTCAGGAGCTTAAAAAAGAAACGTAATAAAAAAATGATCAGAGAATATTAACCCTTCTTTGCATGATTTTTTCTTTATTGGTGAAATAAATCAAGTTGATATAATGCATGTTCAAAATTAAAGGAAAAATGGTTAAAAAAATCTTAGTATATATTTATAGTATAAATTTAGCAAGAAACAATATGCTAAAAATTTCCATCATCATCCAAAGTTAGATCATTAGCTTAGTACTAATTAGAAATAAAAGAGGAAAATAACAGAAACACGTGTTACAAACCTTTCTTCCACTCATTTTCAATTTTTTAGCAATAGAAACTCTAATATAATAAAACAAAATTATAAACGAAATCATACGTTTATTGCAACTACAACAAACAGCGGAATGAGACAACTTTAAGCACTGATAATGACACTTGTTTATTTTTGACAGCTATGTTTCTTTTTATGCAATGGACATTAAAAAGGTATCCAAACACGATCAACTTAAAGTGAACTTGTTCTTCTATATAATTTTTGGGCATTATAGGTTATGATGGAAATTTCCACCATTATGCAAAGAAGGGTTAAATAAAGATGATTTTATTTGATTATATTGCATAGTATATAATTTATATTATCAATAAAGAAACTAAATTTTAATTAAACTATATACATAAATTAAATATTTGAAATAAGATGAAGTGTTTACCTAAAAGCCGTTGATCTTTTTTCCTTTTCTCACACTTGGGACCTTCAAATCCAGATGGGCATTCACAGGTTTTTATAGTTGAACCAACATAATATCTGAAATATGAGAAATATAACATATATTGGTATAGATGAAAAACTTTGCTATGATCTTATAACATACGAAGATCATATATCAATATAATCAATACCTAATGTGTTTCGTTTATCAATATAACCCTGTTTTAATTATTTAAATATCCATATTTTCCATTAAAGAAGCATAAAAATATTATATAAACAATATTTTTGCAATTGCAAGCCTCAGATAAATATATTTATTAATAAGGTACAACGTATTAATTTTTTTTAAAAAAAATAACATCAACACGATAATTTATTTTTCAGGGTTTTTAATTTCTATATCTTTGGAAGAAAGAAATGATTTCCGGAAGATTTTTATATCATGAATGCAGCGACAAATCTTGTCTTAACTGTATTTATAAAAAAAATTGTTTCTTTTTAAAATGTATGTCAAAAGTAGAAAACACAACAAAAATATAAACATACATGTTTTTTATCAATATCATATTATTAAGTATAACTCGCAGATAAACGTTGGAAGAGTTATTTAGCTTAATTTGTAAATCTATTAAATGCACCCAGATATGCTTTGGAAATATTTTATGATATAATGGCTTTTTTATACTTATGATTCCTCATAATAAGTTTCGAAAAATGCAAATTCTTGCTGGTATTTGAATTAATTTCTTTTTATTATGTATTCTTTCTTTTGATCCTTTAGAATGCAATTTTGTCATGATTGTAACATAAAACATTTTATTTACATTACAATCTCGCAAAATGGGAATACAAACTAATAGGCATTGTATTTAGGACCTTCAAATCCAGATGGGCATTTTATTGAATGCATTCAAATGGGCATTGTATTAAATGAAAATTATTGCTTGTATTTGAATTAATTTCTTTTTATTATTTCTTTGGTTCATTTAGAATGCATTTTTGCCATGATTGTAACATAAAACAACTTATTTATTTTACAATCATGGCAAATGGGAAAATAAACTAGTAGACAACGTATGTAGTGCCTTCAAATCCAAATGGTCGTTGTATTAAATGTAAATTATTGCTGGCACTTGAATTAAATTTTGTAGTTATTTATTCTTTCTTTTGTTCCTATAGAATGCAATTTTGCCATGATTGTAACATAAAATAACTTATTTATGTTATAATCATGGCAAAATAGGAAAACAAACTAGTAGACAACGTATGTTGTGCCTTCAAATCCAAATGGTCGTTGTATTAAATGTAAATTATTGTTGGCACTTGAATTAAATTTTGTAGTTATTTATTCTTTCTTTTTTTCTATAGAATTCAATTTTGACATGGTTGTAACATAAAATAACTTATTTATGTTATAATCATGGCAAAATGGGAAAACAAACTAGTAGACAACGTATGTAGCGCCTTCAAATCCAAATGGTCGTTGTATTAAATGTAAATTATTCCTGGCACCTGAATTAAATTTTTTAATTATTAATTCTTTCTTTTGTTCCTATAGAATGCAATTTTGCCATGATTGTAACATAAAACACCTAATTTATATTACAATCATGGCAAAATGGGAAGGCAAGTTAGTGGACAATGCATTTAGTGCCTTCAAATCAAGATGGGCATTGAATTAAATGCAAATTATTGATTGTATTTGAATTAATTTCTTTTTATAATTTATTCCTTATTTTGTTCTTCTAGAATTCTAATTTACCATGATTGTAACATAAAACACTTATTTTTTTTTACAATCATGGCAAAATGGGAAGACAAACTAGAAGATTAAATGGCAGCAGGCGGGCATTGCATTAAATGTGGATTATTACTGGTATTCGAATTAGTTTCTAATTATTTATTATTTCTTTTGTTCCTTTAGAATGCAATTTTGCCAGAATTGTAACATTAAACACATTATTTATATTATAATCATGGCAAAATGGGAAGACAAACTAGTAGACAATGTATTTAGTGCCTTCAAATCTAGATGGCATTCTATTAAATTCATGCAGACGCCATTGCATTAAATGCAAATTATTGATAGTATTTAAATTAATTTCTTTTTATTATTTATTCCTTATTTCGTTCCTTGAGGATGAAATTTTGCCATGATTTTTACATAAAACATCTTATTTATATTACAATCATGGCAAAATGGGAAGACAAACTAGTAGACAATGTATTTTTAAGGCCTTCAAATCTGGATGGCATTCTATTAAATGCATCCAGATGGTCAATGTATCAAATGCAAATCATTGCTGATATTGAATTAATATCTTTTTATTATTAATTCTTCCTTCTTTTATTCCTTTTGAATGCAATTTCACCATGATTGTAACTTAAAAAATTTTATTTATGTTACAATCATCGCAAAATGGGAAGACAAAATAATAGACAATGCATTTAGAGCCTTCAAATCCAGATGGGCATTGTATTAAATGCAAATTCTGGCATTTGAATTAATTTCTTTTTATTCTTTATTCTTTGATAATGCAATTTTGCCTTGATTGTACATAAAACACCTTATTTGGATTGTATAGATATTTATATCCCAATTAAGTTCGAAGAATCCTATACTTATTAAGGGCTTGAACAAACACAATAATTTTTCATATTTTATATCCTCCAAGAAGAAAACAATTTTTTTTTATTTCGTTATTTTCATGCTTCACGATGCTGAACAAACATTTTTCTATGTTCCCAGTTTTTATTTCTTTTTCTCCCGCGAGAGGCTGCTCTGATCGGTTAGTTGAAGCGCAAGTAGCGTCACTTTTAATAGAAAGTTTTCTTTTCAGGCAAACATCCAAAAAAGGACTTTGTATGGAATATTACACAGGATAGAATGTAAAATGCAGTTTCTTCGAGATACATTATTTATAAACGTGACAATGTGATGCTCTGCAGGCCTTGTTCATCGTTTTTGAGCTCATTTGTTTTTATATATTTGTTTCCATACAGAAGAGGCCAAAAATAACGATATCATCGCGTATCAAAACAAGATAAATATATTTCTCTGATGCAATTTTGGAGAGCAGCATGGAAATAATGGAGTTTTTAAAAATGTATTGTAAAATATCTTTTATTTTTTTCTTGTGGCTTGAAATATAAAACTTTAAGAATATGTACCACTATACTTTCTACTCTTTATTCATATAAAACAATAAACCGTATCTGCGCTTAAACCTTATCTGTGTATTAGGAAATATTTTATGATATAATGGCTTTTTTATACTTATGATTCCTCATAATAAGTTTCGAAAAATATTTCAGGATCATCCATTTATGTATATAAAATAAAGGACATTTTAAAACTAAAAAATGTCCACATGTATTTTAATATTTTTTTAAATGTATATAAAAAGGTAATAATAATGTTGATGTAAATAATACATAATGTTGATTCAGATGCAGTTTTAAAAATTAAATCTGTTATCAATTATTAAATTAAATAACTTTTAATATAAGTTATTGTTGAATTTTATCCAAAATATGATAAAGTTTATCCTAATTTTACAGTTTTCAAAATATTCAATATAATTTATTTCAGATTATTGCAAATAGCGTTAACAAAATATTTCAAATTCATGTAGTTTAATTCAATTAAAATTAAACCGAAAATTTTGATTAAAAAACTTTAGATTTATTAGTATTGAAATGAAACTTGTTAACTTGAAACGGGTAAAATAGTTCATATGATTACACTGGTGTACCTAGAAAATTTTAGATACAAGCTGAAATTAATAAGATGTACCCGAGCTTAAGACGAACGTAATTACATTTTTTACAATATTATTTCAATATAATGACTTATTTTCGATTCATGCCACCCAACCTGTCTAGTGGTTAGCGTAACTGACTACGAATGGGGACGATCTGGGTTCGAATTCCGGCTCGGGCATGGCTGTACTTTCTCTTTTAAAGTGTCTATTGGCCTTTCCTCTGATAGAGGAATGAGACCCGAACTTTAAAGGGGTTTGTGGTAGTGTGATGTGGGTAGTGCGACTCGCCTCCTTGACTTGGTTCACAGGTGCCCACCGGGTAACGATAAATGAGCAGCAATTTCCGGCCTTGTTGTGGCTAAAAAAGGGTTAATCACCCAAGTGCCGGCCAATTGGAAAAAAAATCAGTTCAATAATAATGAAAATTTGTATTTTGACTTAAGAATGTTAAATAAAATTTAAAAAATTTGTCTTTTTTTGTAAATATAAGTACTTCTACGATTAAACAGCTCGTATTGCAATTTAGATTTCATACTACACTATATTAACTGCATTGAAAAATACATTTTTAATGTTGTTATATATCTTTATCATAAAATATATTAACTGATAAATATTCAATAATATAAATTAATATTAACTGATGAATATTATTTTTTAATTATACTTTTTTGTAACCTGAAGAAAAAATCTCTTCAGAAATATAATGTTTATTACCAAGCAAATACCAGTGATCTGTATTCGTGTTCTGATATACAAAAGAAAAGAGAAAAATCTTTAATTTTTTTGCCGTAAAATTTAATATAAATACAATAGAATACCTTAATTGATGAGAAATAATCCAAATAATCCTATAGACCACAAAACAATTTAATTCTTTTTGATGAGTCAATATTTATTGAATACAAAGCTTAACATTTAGGTAAATGATACTTAATTGTCTTACACTTTTAGACCTTATTTATTTTTGTGAATATAATGATTTAGTTTTAAAAACCTTTTATTTTAGGTCGAGTGCCAGCGAGGCTAGCAATATAGGTCGCTGCCCCACTTTTTCAACTGCATTGCAATTTGGCGTGTAGTCCGACTTTCTCAGTACACACATGCCATAAGTACATGTTTAGAGGGTAGGTAACCATTCATACAAAGAAAGTACAAAGATAGGAGAGAGAGAGAAGGAGAAAATCCATGCATGCCCGAATCGGGATTTGAACCCAGCTCCTCCCTGCCCGCAGTCAGGCACAGTGACCACTAAACAGGGTGGGAGGTAGTGTTTAGAACTTATACATTAATATATTATTTCTAACGAATTTCAACATTGTTCCGTTATTAAATAATTTCTCATCTCTACGGCATTAAGTAACCAATCATACAACCAAAGACTTTTCAGACACACAATATTAGTAGTTCATTAGTACATGTACTCTTCATTTGTACATAGCATTTTGTTGTCTTATACTTTGAAATTTTCCTATGGTGACGAGTGGACTAAATCTGATAACCGAATGGTACAGTACGGTGTCCTTTCATCATTTATGTATGTATGTATGTATGTATTGCATTAAGTATAAAGTATAACTTAAAGAGGCAGATGTTTAAAGAGATAAATTAATTTTACTCTTCGAATATCAGTTAGTCCCTCAAATAATATTTGTGGTACTTAAAAATTACACTTGAGGATGAAAGTGTAATGTTATTAAATTATTGAAATTCGAGGGTTTTTTTTTGTCGAGTGGGAGTATGGGGTGCGCTGCTCCACTTTTCCAACTAAACCATAATTTGTTGTGGAATCAGACTTCCTCAGTACACAGATTTCATAAGTACCCGCTTATAGGATAGGCAACCATTCATACAAGGAAAAGACAAAGGTAGGAGAAAGAGAAAGCACATCCTTTCCCGAATCAAGATTCGAACCCAGAAACGCAGTCAGGCACGCTGATACTAGATAGGTGGTCTGTGAAATTGGAATTAAATAGTAACTAAGATAAAACTATAACTTCATTTGCATTTTAATTTAGTTATGAATATTAAATTGATAAACATATGCATTATGTGAAACTTTCCTTATTGTTCTCATAAAAGATTGTAACACCTAAATGTCTGATGACAATCTATTATCAAAAATGATACATCATAAGATGATAAGTGTATAATTAAAAAATAATATGAATATGTTATCGATAGTTTAGGAATGTATTTTTATAAGTTTGCGAGTTTTCTGCCAGAAAGAATTTACTGTTTGTAAGAATAAATGATGTTGAATACTGACATATGCTTAAAATATTAGCAGAAAAAAATATTTTCTCAAACATTTTATGAAAAATTATACGAAAATAAAAATTAATGAGCTTAAAATGTTTACTTAAAATGACTAAAAATATCTGCATAAAAAAAATTCTTTCTAATGCTTAAAATTCCTTTCAAAACATTCATTCATCTTAACAAGCATTATTTAAGAAATTAAATTCATCCCAAATTCAATTCCTGTAATGTTTTTTTTTAGATGATAAATAAATCTTTCTCCTCGAAATTAAATAAATATTTACCTTAAAATAGAAATATTTACATAAATCAATTAACATTTTTAATATAATTTTCAATTTTCATAAACTAAAGTTTTGTTTGTACATTTTTATGTATATATTTATTTTGGCATAATTTATTTATATTCCAAGTGAAATATAAACTTGTAGGGATCAAATTGTTCAATAATTTACCTTACTATAGAAAAACTAATTAATAAAAATAAAGAGTTGAGAAAAACATTAAAACAGTAAAAATTAAAGTTATTATGTATGGAATAAATGATAAAGGATTTAATTCGGTGCATATCTTACACACTAAGAATTCGTTAGTTTTTACAATTATTTTGTATTCAGCTGAAAATTCTGAATTACTAATTAGTATTTTTTAAACAAATAAATACAAAATTAGAAAAATAGGAAAGTAAAAAATCATCATGTATTTAATTACAAAATTTAATTTATAATTTATATTTAAGTATTTTTAAGCAATGTTTGATTAAGTTCTTTCAATTTAAAAATTGTAAAGAAAAAAACCATTAACTTTTTTATAGACCAATATAAAAAAAGTAAATATGTTATTATTTAAAATTTGTAACTTTCAAAGCAATAATTATATCATTTCAAAATAAATAAAAGAAAAAATATGAAAATGTCATTTTTTGTCTTTCATTCATTTTATTTTTAAAAGTCCAGTTGCCTTTAATTAAGTATAATTAAAATTTACAATTGAAAGCAAAAATGAAAATTTTTAATAATAATAATGTGTTTATCTTTTTATCTATTTCAAAGCTATATATTTTGCTTTCAGTTTCTGTTATACATTTCTTAAAATCTATGTAAATAATTTTCAACATTATATTATATCAATCTTAGTGTTTATTAAAATTCAAAGAAAGATGAAGCATACTAAATTAAAAAACTCCATTTAATTAATAATTTCAAATAAATGCTAAATTAATGATTTGTGGCTTTTTTAATTTGTGATATTTATTTTAATTTAAGGTTTATATTACGGAAAAGAATTATAATCATTCTTTTTAATAACATTTGGTAAATAGGCAATTATTTCTCGATTGAATTTTGAATGAAAAATAACTTAACAAAATTATTGTTGTGATAAATATATATATTTATCTCATTATTATGATATATATTATTTTTTTAATTTTTAGTACAGAATTATCAATGATTGAGATTAGCCTAAATCTAAAATGAAAAATTATTAAGAATAATTTAAATGTTGATGAATGGTAGTAAAGAAGGTCTTTGAGGTCAAATAAAAAAAAGATTTTAGAAATTGAAGAGTGATAAAACTATCACTCTTTACACAAGTAAAATTAATTCAACAGTAAAAAGTATCTATGCGTAACCAGTCTACGAATTTAAGAAGTAGATTTCAATTGATATGGGTCAATAAATAAGTTTTTATGTCAATATTTTTATTATTCAACACTGAAAATTAAGTTCCAAAGCTGAAAAGGTCTATTCTAACATTAATATGATAATAATAATAATAATTTAAAAAAAAAAAAATAAAAAAAAATAAAAAAAAAAAAAAAAAACCATCAAAATTATTTGAAAGATTGAAGGCAAATACCTTTTTTGGTTGTACGTTACTTGTAGCCAGAGTAAAAACATGCCTCAAATCTATGGTTGCTAAAAGAAATTTTTCATGAACGTGCTGTTACTTACGACAATTGGCGTAACTAAACACGCCTTCAAAGATTGGGCGAATGAAGACAGAAAGAGCAACTTCTGTTTTGAGCAGGGTCCTACTTCCACCACAATACGAGAGTGAAAGTACGACTTTGGCTCATAGATGGAAGCACCATATTTGTCTTCCAATTTAGAAATAGGAAGTCAGAGAAGACTCATGGCCTGGCTCCTAACACACACAGAGGTATTAACTTGGAAACATGGAAGAAATTGCAACAACGACGTATTTCCTGTGCCTCAGTTGCCATTAGTGAACACGACGAATCTTCGGAATTCGAATTCACCTCCTACCGGTAACGAGAACGATTCCCTAACCAACGAGGCCACCCTGGCCTAGTTTAAGTGTATAAATGCTTGTTAAAATGCTTTTTAAAAGAAATCATTTTGTATTATCTGATTTAATCACTGACCTTTATCTTAGGTTTAATCAATGACTTTAGTGAATTTATAAATGACCATTGTGAAAAAAAATACATTTTCAATACCAATTTTTCTTTGTCTAAAAGCGAGAAAAATTAAAATGATTTAAATTTATAGTATCGCGCAAACATTACAAAAGCTAAGAGGCAGAAACACTAAAAAATTAAGAACTCTTCAAATCTAAGGGTAGTTTATTTCTTTGATTAATAGATGGTAAAAAAAAATATATATATATTTCATAGAGACTCAATATTAGCCTTAAAGTGAAAAAAATTAATTGAAATTTTGTAGTTCCATATTAATTTTTATTAAATTTGAAAATATCACTTAAATGCAAAACTATAAACGCAACATTTTCTAGATAACACTTTACAATCAATCACCATGCTTTGACATCATTTGGATTTAGATTTTCCCTAAAATCATAATTCGTGAACAACGGCTAATTTGTCATGACCTACAATTTACAGCAAAACAGATTGATGTAAAAGAAATTCTTGGAGATCTTATTTTTAAAACTCGTAAACAATTAAGAAAATTTAAATTCTGGTAAAACGAATAAAGTGTTTGTAAATGATGTGGCACGTTATCTCAATGGGTTTCCCGAGCAATTAATTGCTAAATTTTCCCATTCAAGAGTGATTAATTTTCTTCTTATTAAGTTTTACATTGAGCAAGCCTCAAAAGTGAATGTGTTTCTAATGATAGATGGCATTTTCAAGATGGTTTATCTGGTACTGAAGGAATGTTAGTAGACAATCGATAATGAAATTTTATGGTATGCATCTTAATCAATGTCTATGTTACCAAGAGATTTATGAGTTTCACAATGGCATAATGGATTACTCTATCTTTAATTTAAATTAAACATCCATTCATTTGAGTTAATTTTGCATAATAAATAAAGGCAAACTCATTTTTAATTTAATTCAATTGTTTTAGAAAATCTTGACGAAGATTTCTTTTTCATGTTTTGATTTTTGAAATTAATCTAAATTTTAAGAGTTTTAAAAGTTTTTTGGCATATTATTAATTTAATGTAAAGAAAATTAATTCCGATCACAAACATTTGTTTTGTTTAAATTATGGATTGAAAAACATTTTTCAAAAAATTGCTGTTTAGAGAGCATATTTATATTTACAAAAATATGACACTGAATTGTATACTGCTAATTATTTATAAATATAATAATTAATAAAGAATTGCCTAATAAAGTGACCATATTTAACACAGATTTAGTTGTTGAGAAAAACGTAAAGTATATAATTGTGAAATCAAGAAAATGTTATATGGAGATAATTTACAATAAAAAGATAATCCCCCAAATGTTCATAGTTATTCTAATTTGTTTTTCATTTAATTTACAATTACTTTAATTAGTTTTGTTTCTTAGTTTAAAACCATAATCTATGCTTTTGAATGAAATTTTTAGTTTTCGCATGTGAAATTTTTATTAAATCATGTGTGAAAAACATACAGACAGAGGTTTGAATATTTTGTTACCAATATTTTTCATTTATTTTTCACTTCATCTGGTATACATGTCGCGTAACGATTGTCAGTTTCTTGCATTAGAAGAATTTAATTTATTAATATATCTATTAACTTTGTTATAAAAGAAATTTTAAACCAAAATTTATGAAAATATTATGAAAATGTCTTGTATTATATGTTTCTTCAAAACATATTTTCTTACAAACATAATCAATATTATTAAAATGATTCTATAGTTGAATTGTAAAGCTTCAGAATAATGTGCATAAGATAAATTCACTATCTTCAAATGAAACTATAAGAATGATACTTGAATTCACATGTATAAATTAATTCAGTAATTAATGAAAAAAGTTTCTTATAATTACTCACTTGTCTTAAAGTAAAAAAGAAAAATTAAATGCAGATTCAGAATCTGATTACCTTAAAGATCATTTTTAACTTAGTATATAAAAAATAAGAAATATATATATATATATATATATATATATATATATATATATATATAAATTATGACATATTGACGTAATATGTATTAAATTTATTATATTTCTTAATTTAATTTCTAAGAAAAGAATTAAAAAAAAATAGTGTTACTTTATATATACCATAGCAACTATAATAAAACATTTAAAATGATTGATGACGCTAAAATTATAATTATTGATTGTTACGTGAGGTATTTTGCCTTTCTTCAAATTGATTTAGCTAATAATTAAAATTTATTATTGGTAAAAAGAAATTATGCTCGAAATAATGAGCTGCTTACATTAGGCTTTTAAATTAATAATTAATTTTTAAAACAAAAAATAATGATTTTTCATCAATATGCTTCCAAAAATACTTTCATTGTTGTGTTAACATAGCGGTGTATCATGTTTAATTAATTTTTCACTTCCATACAGAAATTTTATTTAAAGGAAAGAAAAAAAAATTTCATGCTAACCTTTAATAAAATATTGCCAATTATTTTTTTAAATATTTCATTTTATTCATATTTTTTTTATTCATATAGCTTAAATTCTTTATATTTATTTTGAAAACATCTTTTGATGTCTAATGAATTTCATGAAGAAAAAAATTACGTAAAAAAATCAAATCTTGAAAAAATTAATAAAATTTCGAATGGTATAGAATTTCATTTTTTGATTTCTTGTTTTTCTAGATACATTTTTGCTCATAATTTGTGTGGATCAGTGTTTCTTTAATTGTAATTTTCTATCAAACCTTGTTTCAAACTTTGTATAAATCAGTGTAAGTAGAAGTTAAAAGTGAATAGCATGTTAGATTTCGTGGAAATTAAAATATATGCATTAACTTTAAATTTTTGCATAATATCTTTAAATAGCACGAATGTACAATATTAAATAATTTTACATATTTACAATTTAATATTTTAAAAATAATTTGATTTATTTGTTTAATTAAATATTTATCGTTTGTGTAAAATTCATTGGTTTTAGTAATAAATTTAAATAACGGAAGAAAGAAAAATGCAGGTAAGGCGTAAATTTATAAACCAAACTGTTGCCAAGAAAAAAGGCAAAATTCCTGTGCAAGAAAACAAATGCTCAACAACTTTCCTCCAGAAGACCATAACGTTGTGGCTGCAGGGAATATTCCATTTAATTTTGTGCAGGAAACGATGAAAAATACAAGAAACCTAGTACGAAACGAGTTACATCGCATTTTCCACCACTTTGAACTCTTAGCCCTAGACCTCGTTAACATGCAGAGTTCCGAGTCTCTAGCGTTATTACGGAACCTCACGCAATGCATCATGGGAGGTCTTAACCTAACGTTTCGAAGATTGATGCGATTACATCTATGCATAAATACTGCATGCTTGTATGTGTAATAAAACGGTGGGAGGTGAAAGGTATTCGTGGTCATTAATTTTAAGCATTCCTCGCATTCGGGAATTCAGTTTCGCCGGTGAAATTGGCGGGAAAGCTTTTGAATGAGTAAATCGATCAGTGAATAGGAAATACAGAGAAAACAGCGTTAGAGCTATTCAAACACAAGGAAATTGGAATTTCTGATTCTAACATTTACTTACTGGACTTAAACTGTTAACAGCACGCTGCAGTGGAATTATTCAGAATGTCACCTTTCCCACTTCTAATGTGTGACATGTACCTTTTAAAACATTTATTTTGGCGCCAACTGATGTGGATATAAAAGTTTTGTGTACTTTAATTATGAATTTACGTGCTTTAATTTTGTAATTTTAGCATAAAACAATTAATTTAATAAGTAAATGCATCTTTAGAAGGAATTTAGAATAGAATTTTAAATAAAGTGGATAATAAGTGTCTTTTTAATATTTTATAGGAATAATTCCATGTGTTTTTGCGAAAGTAGTTCAATTTTAGGATATATTTTATCTGTCATTGGATTTTTTTGGTACTTACGTATTATGAAGACTACCTAGATAAATCACAAGACTGGTGAATGGAAAAAATAATATGACGACTACCTT
>JAPDSC010076342.1:0-17164 GCA_026290005.1 Latrodectus geometricus | reverse complement strand
TTTTATGTAATTGAAAATATTTAATTGAATTATTTATAGTTGAATTTCATAGGTAACTTCATAATTTTCATTTTTAAGAGTTGTGTTACTTTCAAATTTTGTGGTCTTAACTATGTAAATTTTAAAAGCTGGTTGTTCGGTTTAAATTTTATCTCTCAATATTGCTATCTTGAGCAAAGGTAGGAAGGATGATTTACAAACACTTGTTTCAGAATTGGGATTTGAAGTAACTCCAAATAGGATTTAGAAAAAGCAATTACTGAGTCCTAATTTTGAGGAAGCATTTTTGAAAGTACTTTTAAACACTATAGTTGAAGAAAGGAAGAAGAGTAAGTAGTTTTTAAAGAACAAAAAAGGAGAGAGGAATTAGAAGAGAGAAAAAGAAGGGAAGAGTATGAGCTAGAAAAACTAAAGAAGAAATACATGATTGTATGATGTTCATCATTGTAATCATTTGTCAACAATCAAAACAGAACTTCATTCTACATAAAAATTTGATGAAAAAAAAATTGATGTTTGTTTGTAGCTGTTGCTCTTCAAACAGCAGCCAAAATGGGGTCAATTTGATCATAAGGATTATGTTCATTTGTCAGGACTTTTTCTCTGATATAACTCAGCTTCTTGAGATTATTGCTAGAGACTCTGAATAAAACTAGGGATTTTATAATTATTTCAAATGTATATCCCTATAATGGTTTAAACTGAGCCCTGAAATTTTTCTCAAAAATTTATGAAGCATCAAAAAAGACCGGAATCTATTTGTACTGACTTTAATTTTGAGTTGGAAAATTACTTTTCAGAATGGGTAACCAGCATAGTAATCACTGCTTTAGACCAATTAAAATTGCTAATATTATTGTTTAGAAATTGCTCCCAAAAATTAAAAAAAAAATTAAATTCTTCGAAGATGATTATGGAAAAATTCAGAAAATTGTTCCAGACAAAAAAATATAAAACTTAGCTTCTATGACAAAATCAAAGTTTTTCCTTAAAAATAAAGATAACTTTTCTAAATTTTATCTCCAATTTTAAACGCAAAATCAAAACGTTAATCTTTGATTTAGGAACCAAAGGATAATTTTGAAAAAGAAAATGATACTTTCTGTGTGGGTCTTATTAACACTTGCATCTTTAATGCTCTAAGTTGTAAAACTTTCAAAAATCCTCAGTGAATAGAATTAGACTTGAGGAAAAATCTGGAAACAAATTTTTGCTACATTGCACAGTGTTAGGAACTGTAAATGAAATAATCATTCTAGTACTATGGGACTCTGGCTAACATTCACATTGTATGTCCCAAAGATATAAAACCAGATATGTTAATGGGAGAAATGATATGAGTATAACAACCTTTGGATCTTACATCAGTATGTTTACCATTAGGTAAAGATGAATTGAAGTGTAATTTTGGACATGTAATAACTGAAGCTGATGTTATTATATAAGAACTTGATCAAGAGAAAGACTTGTTGGGAAATTGTTCAGCATTTCTGCTCCACATGAAGTCAATGCTATAACAGGACCACAAATGAAAAATTAAAAAAGAGAAATGACAAGAAAATGTTAAACATTTGGTAGTGAAAAAAGATTCGATAGAAAAATTGGAGGAAGCTATCTTTGCTTTACCAGAGAGAAGTATAGAAGATACCATAACTTCTCCTTGTAACAAAATACCAGAAATTCACAAAAGCATAAAACACCATGAAAAAAAAATATTTCATTATATTGTATTATGTAAATGTTTCCAATTTATTTGCTGACTAAAAGAAAATAACATCAGTTTGTTGTGGCTTTGTGCAAAATGGATGTTATCTCCAATCTTAAGTTAAATCTGAGCCATTTAAATTTATGTAAAAACAATTCAATGTATGATACCAGGAAAGTTGCACAAAACAAAATTTATGTATTTTAATTACTCTACTTGTGGTGGTTTAAATGATATTTTTAATCTCATTTCATTACATTTTTTATATAAATACATTTCATAATTTAAGTTCTTTGTTTTACACATATATTTGGATAAATCCTTGGGCACTTCCACTGGACTAGAAATTGACACTGATCAGAGAGGAATTTCATGGCCAGAAATATCTCCAATTCTGAGCAAGTTCTTAGGGCATCAAATAAATTGTGATTCTGCAATTAGTTTTAAAATTACTTCAGAAGTTCTAAGTTGTTGTAAGCCATCCTATGTTACACTCATTGCAACTTCCAATACATTATATGAATCCCCTCACCCCTTGTTAGTGCCAAGAATAGAAATTGGCCCAGGACTTTCCAAAAAAGCAATAAAAAAAAAATTTGTTTCCTGAGGTTTTTTTTTTTTTTTTGCTTGTATTATCAGATTTATTTTACCTTCAGCTGCATTTTCAATTTTGAAATAAAGGTTGGGGAGTGGAATGTATAAATTATTTATTTCATCATATTTACGAGGATAACCGCAAAAGATATGAATATTTGGCACTTTTTGTTTGCCAATGCATCATTTGTTTTCTTTTAGCACACAACAGATATCAAATATGGAAATCTCTTTGATAATCAATAATAAATAAATATTGGATTCTAAAATTGAAATTAAAGAAAAAATAAATCCTAATATAATTTATGTCAGTACACTTTGAGCTTTTTATTGGCGCCAGCCTCATTGTTCACTCTGGATTTATTGAAGCAATCAGTGTGGAATTACCCATATCTAACTTCCAACTTTGTATATATTTGAGTATAATTAAGTTTCAAATAAAAGCATCATAAGATATTTTTGGAAGGAATATTCATGTCTTGGAATCTCTTTATGAAATTGGCATTCTAGGCCCAGTACTCGTGTGAATGTATGCTTTGAATGTTAAGGAAAAAACAAACTGAAAAAAAAATAAAAATTTATCTAACAACTTGAGTGAAGATCAATTATTAATCCATGAATTTCCACAAAAAACGTACTGCTCTCCTTTCAGAATTTTTGCAACTGTATTCAGATATAATTTGTTAATAAGAATTGTTAGATGATTAAGTAATTGAGAACATAATAAATAACTATGAGAAAGAACTTTCAGATATTAAGTGGTTGAATGACTAACAATAACAAGGTAATTTTTGGAAAAACAAAAGTGAAATATTTTTCTACATCAAAAAAAAATTTTTTTAAAAATTTATTTTTGAAATAGAAAAAATGTAAGTTATTACTTTAACTTATTTTTCCTTAATAAAATGAAAAAGAATCATTTCTAGTTTTGAATTTTATTTTGCATGTTTTTCATATAATGCATACTAAATTAACTTTTGCTAATAATTTAAAATTTTTATTTATAATGAGAGAGAGAGAGAGAGCAGTGGGGTAGTAAATAATTTTAATACCTGACAGTTATTTTTACATATTACAAACTTTCGATTTTAATAACTGTTTTAATGGTCCCTACTTGTTCTTAAAAATAAGTTTTTTTATGCTCATAATTATCTAACAATATATATTTTATTTTAGAAATGTTATTGATTTTTTGGACATGGCTAAAATGATTATGAAAGATTTGGATGATGATCTTATGAATTTTATGAACATTAAAGATCCTCAAAGCAGAGAATCAGCCAATGTAAGTTTTATTTAACTAGAAGGAATTTTTGTACATGTATAATTTTATAAATAATTTAACTAATATGAGTAATTAAAAGATATTGTCAAAAGTTAATACCAGGATTACAGTTACTATCATTACTTAGTCATATGTACAACTGAAAATGAGTTTTTAATTTCTGTACATAAAATGAACTTTAAACATAAATGATAAAAATTTTAATGTTGAATTTTTATTGAAAACCAGAAGTAAAAATTATTGAGATATATCTGAGAAATTCTCACTACATATTGTTTTATGCAAGAAAGTTTTTAAGTATTTTGTGTATGTTAAAAAATTCTGTTTAGAATTTTATAAATTTTCTTTTAACTTTGTTATTTTTTCTATTTAGCTGATATCTTAATTTTTCTTACTTAATTTTATGTAATTTGCTATTTATAGTTCAATTATTAGTTCATCATAATTATTGCACTAATAATTAATAATTCTTAGTATTGTAATTCAAATAGGTCCATTTTTAATTATTTAATATAAGTTGAATATTTTATTTCTTAATCATGTTTTTTTGCTTATTTTAATTAATATTGTTTTCTACTAATATGCAATTAATAAATAGAAATTAAACAAAATATTTACTCAGAATTAAAAGGGTTTTCTTGAATGAAGTTGAATCTCTCTCACTAAGTTAACAAAAATCTAATTGCCATATCTTCCAGTATATAATCTGTGGATTATATGTTGAAAAAGTAATTATGTGTAAAAAAGTATTACATTGTGCATATTGTACGCCACTGCGGATAATCTGATTTTTAAAAAAAAAATTATCGCACAAACTTACAAGAAAGATTTGAAAGAAAAACTGTTTATTTTTCATTAAATAAAAAAACAGGTGGTGCCGTGACACGGCTGGCTTTTTTCAGCTATAATCAGCTCTGCCCAATAATGTTCACAAATGAATTCGATTTCTTGAAGATATTACAGCTGCTATTTGCTCACGTTGAGGTGAGCTGTTTTGTTCTGAAAACATTCAAATTCGTATATCGTCATATGGAAACGAAAATGTTAAGTTACACAACAAATTTTAAAATAAAAGCTATAGGGAAGGTAAATAAAAAAAAAAATGGCAGCAAATGTGTTAATGTAAAGTGAAAAACAAAGTGAGCGCAGTACAAAAGAAAAATGCACAGTTCGAAAATAATTCATTTCTCTTATTTAATTATTAACGAAACAAATATATTTTATTTTTTAAATATGTCTAACCTCGTTTCAAAAATTACTAAAAACTAAAAATCTTAAATCAAGTTTTACTTGATTTAGATTTTATTAAATCAATTGAAAATTTAAGTTTTACTTAAATTTTCTTGGAATTATCGCTCTTGATCAATCTCTTCATCGTAAAATGCGATATCCGTTTATCGCATTTTGCGATGAAGTGGATCCAAACAGATCTTTTCATAATAAATATTTTTCTGTAAAATTTATTGTATTTTTAATCATACTGTATATTTTTAAGTATACAGTACGATTATGCACCCACATTATCAGCAGTATATATTTTCGACTATATGCTGAAAAAACTGCTGCAGATTATGCGACCATTTTTTTTTTCTTTTACTTGAAAAAATGCCTTGCACCTAATAAACCGTTGCATTTTACATACAAAAAAATGTTCTAGTTAAATATATCATATTTAATGTCTATTTACTCTTGGTTAATATTATTTATAATAAATAGGGTTTGTGTCTTTTCATAATATCTTAATTAATGGTGCGTTTTTTAATTAATATTTCTTACTTATTTGTCGTATATGTATCATGTTCTTCCTAAAATAAATTACACTGACTTAATTATATGTATGATATTTATGTTCTTCAGCTATTGTATAATAATTATTTAGCTTACAGAAATTTATTTTTTCACTTTCACATTAATTTCAAATATTCTATTACTGATAAATATAATTTATATATTGTATTTTCAGGATGTTATGCATATTTTAATTTTATATCATTATAAGATACTGTTTTTGTTTCTTATTATCAGAGATGTATTTTTTTAAACATTATTTTTCATTTAACAAAATTTATAAGTATTAAGTAATTATGTTTAAATTTATTTATATATAATACAAAGATTTAATATATTGATCAATAACATGGAGAGCACATTATTTTCTCATGTACTAGATTGGATAGACTAAAGAATAAAAATATATTCTTATAGAATTAATTATACATTGTTATGCATTTTTTAACATATATATTGTTATAAACTTAATATTGTACAGTTGAAAAATTGCTATACAATTAGAATCCCATTTTTTTAACTCTTGCATTTAAGAATGTAATTTTGTCCCTGTTAATATTGGTGTTTTGTATTTGCTATTATAATACTCTGGGTTTTTTTTTTTTTTTTTAATTATTATTATTAAAAAGTTGTATTAATGTTGTTTACTTTTTTCCTTTTCAGATGGAATTAGTGAAAAAAGTCAACAAGTTAACTACAATGCTTTATAAGAGTATTGATACACTTAAAGAATTCAAAGATAATATGCAAACTTTAATGCTGTGATTCTTGTATCATTTAAAATTATAATTATCGACTGTACACAATTTTTGAATTATACATCTGTCATACCAATTTATGTAAATGCATTATTTCTTATGAAAATTATTATTTACCAAAAATATTTCTGTGTTAGTATATATATCATATCTATGTACACTTATATAATAAAAATAATTGGGTAATGAAACAAAAGTTCTCTAATGCTGAGAAGTTAAAATTCAGAAATTCTAAAATGAATTAATTTTTTATTGAGTTCTTGTTTAAAAAATTTGTATTTTAAATTTTAGCAATACATTTTGTTCGGTGCCATAAGATAGTAAAATTTTAATTTCATTAAACAATCTTTGGTTTGCGTATTATTTATCAAGCACATATGCCATTATTAAACTTTCAATTTAATTTACAATGCTACATTGAAACGTGTGAATTTAATCAAAGTACAATTTTTATAATTTTCTTTATTAATATTTCCTAATTATTTTTTAGTTATTAATATCTCTCAATAATCACAAGTTATTTGTGCAAACAGATATTCATGACAGCATGTGTATACTAAGAATATTTCCAGTATTTCAAATAAAAAAATTCTTTTTACAAAAGAAGCTTAATTGAAATATTTAAAAAATTGTTTCTTAAATTAAGTTTTGCGAGGTGAAAATATTATGTTATAAATATAAATCAAATCTATATTTTTAAGTTAAAGCACATACTTTCTTATGGAAAAGAAATTCATTTTTGGATAAACACATAAATGTTAAGGCACGATTAATGAGGCAAAATTAATTCTTATTTATAAATTATCTAATTTCATATTAATTTTTTTTTAAAAAAAAGGCAATTTTATTATATAAGATCGGATTTTTGACATTAACTGCTCAGTTTGTGAGAATGAGTTGATAGTTTAAAGCATGCCAAAGAAATGGGGTTTTCTTTTCCAGAAACATACTAATTTTTTTATAACAAATGCAATAGAAATAAAAATATAAACTTGAAATCACATGCCGTTATAATTATCATAATGAACTACATGTCTTTATAAACTTAACTCAATACTAATGCCAGCAGATAAGTATGAAATACATTTTATCCCTCTAAGAGGGATGATTGATTGATTGATTGCTGAGATTTCATGATAGTTCCTAATTTGCTTTCTAAAATTAATATCCTATGTAGTTCTCACAGTAACATGTTAACTTTTAAATTTTCAGCAATTTTGTTTCTATCAAAAATTTATTGTTCTGAGTCTAATAGAAAACGTGAAAATTTATTTCTTGTTCTTAAACAAGTTTTGTAATTAATATATTTTAATAGGAATATTATTTATCACTGGTTGGAACAAAACCTTGAGTTTCTGTTAAATATCATCTATACATTATGAATAACAAGTAATCATTTTTAAAAGATTTAACACTTGTACAATGATAAACATAGTTATTTAATTACAAATTAGAATCTTCATGAATACAATACTATATGTATTAATGAAAAATTGAATGAAATCAGTTATTCATTTATACTTTGAAAATTTGACTATTGCTATATTAAGATTTTCTAAGGTATTTTTTTATAAATATTATAATTCTTTGAAGTTTAATTGAATAAATTTAATGCAATAGAAAATCGCCGTTTATACAGAAAGAATTTTAATGTTTTAAAAAAAAATTGTTTTATCAATAAAAATTCAAAGAGAGATTGATAAAATATACTAAATCAGTTTGATAAGTTTAATTTAATCAAAGCTGTAAGCAAAGAACATCTGATCCTTTTTTATCACTTTCAATTTTAATTTCTTATTAAAATTCAAACTTCTTGTTGTACCATAAATAAAAACTTGTTAGAATAAAAGTGTAGAAGAAAAGACCTCTACAGAAAAGTTTTATCAAAGTACAAATAAGACTTTTCTGTAGAGGTCCTTAAAATTTGCATATTTAATAATCAATAGGAAACGCATATAACCTACAAAAAATTGATTTCGAATTAAATCGGTGAATGTAAAAGTTATGTCTTATTTTACTCATTACAATTTCATAGACTACCTAAAAATATGAGAATAGAATTATGGTATTGTTAATTTTATCAAATAAATAAGCTCTATCTCAAGATTTACTCTTTTGAGAAATCTTGAGATATTGCTTTTGAAAATTGGATTATTAAATTCTTAAACTACAATGTAATATATATTTAATAACTTCTCAGAGAAAAAATGAATAAGATGCAAGTAGTTTTTTAAATATATAATTACATTCACTCACAGTAGTTAGGGCTTTATCACATCTAAATCTGGTTAATAGTAAATCAAATCTTTGGGAACCTTCATTTTAAAGGAAAAATTGCATAAAAAGTTTCAATGAATTTGACTGTAAATTGTTTTCACTTGGTGATTCAATTAATTATATTTAGATCCCTTCCTTACAAAGCAAAGAAAGAGCTCGACTAGGATGAAAGAAAAAAATTTTCAAAATTAATCAAATTATTAAAAAATATCAATTTTCATGTCAAATTTATTTCCTGAAATTCTTTTAATAGCATTGATAATATCAGAAAAGTCATAGATTCAACTTTTAGTATCAAAAAGCATAATAGAAACATTTATTATTAAGTCTTAAGGAAATTTCTCTGAAATTATTGTACATCGCCTCAAAATAAAAGCTTTGCCTTAGTTAAGCTCTTCAGACTAATGTCTCATACTCGTGAGAAAATTTCTGTTGAAAAGTATGTCTCATTTTACTCGTCTCTTTCCAAAATCATCTATTATGATCAACTGACCACCAAAGAAAGAAAGGGTGAATTTCTTTTTAAAATTCCAGGGAAAGAACTGTCTTCCTGGAATCAAAGTAAAATACAACTAAGGAAATCAATTTTTTTTTTTTTTTTTTTTTTTTAACACGTTCCATAAGAGTATGACTTAATTTCCAGAGGACTTGTTACAGCTTTTGCAATCAGTAAATTGCGTTTTATAGCACCAGATATTTAAAAATTAAATTTACCTGCCTTTCAGACTGTACAAATTTCTAGTGTCTCAACCGATTAACTTATCGATGAACTCTCAAGCCTATTTCCAAAATAACTTTAACTTCAAGTTTTTAAATGATTTTCATAAACTAATCAGAATTCTAGCATTTATTTTAACGTTCTCCTGAAATAGTAAATTTCCTGAAAAGAAAACGGAATTCTTCAAACAGGAGGAATAGAAAACTCAGAAAATGTGCTTTTAAAGAATGTTCAGGAGATGTATTTTTTTCTCGAGATATATATTTGTATTAGAAAGGCGATCGCCATTTCCATCCAGTAAGTTGAAATTTCATAATTTATTCACAGACCCATTCGGCGGAGTAGGTGGCAGACTTGCGTATCCAAATTTAAAATTTACTCAGAAACATCTCATCATTTTGCGGACCGAAAATAAAGTAGTTAAATATAAGTAAATTATTACTTCAATATCATCATAAACGAGATTTTTATATAAGCCTTCTAGCCCTTCTAAATATTGTTCTTTTAAAATATTTGCCCATTGGTGGTAGAAGTTCATTACGCAAAGTAGTTCACGAATGTGTAGAATGCTTCAGAAAAACAGGCCAGTTGTCGCAAATCAAATTATAGGGACCTTCCTATCGAAAGAGTCGCACCCAGTTCAGCATTTTTAAACACAGATATCGACTTATGTGAACCTTTGAAGTAAAATCTAAGGGACAGAGAAAGGATACTCCTCAAAAAATCATACGTGGCGTATGGCAACCAAGGCTGTACAAATAGATTGTCTTGGACTTAACTTCCGATGCTCTAATCGCTACATTGAAAAGATTTTTTGCCCATTGTAGGAATAGCTCCATTGTTTTTAGCGATAGCGACTGATTTTATTTGTGCTTCCGTAAAGATTCATCTTTTCGAAAGTGAGTGTCTCAGAAGACGGCTGTGGTACAGCAGTTGTACCACGGATTTTTCCCCCTTTCAAGCACTCAACTTTCTCCCGGTAAAATTTCTTTGGGCAGTTGAGGGAGATTTAATTGCCGGTCTTTTGTGACAGAAAGTCATAAAAACTTGGGACTTGTCAGAGCGGAGAATTTTGGTGCAAAACGAATTTATTGACTCTTTTCTTAAAGGAAATATTCATCCTTACTTTAGCAATTTTTTTTTTTTTTATCACCAGTTGCTTTTTTTGTCAATTGAAAATATACTTTCTATGGTTTTACGTCGTAAGAGTTTGACTTTGATGATGAAACAAAAAATTGATTGAATGAAATGGAAGAAAATTTTATGCATAGTGATTCTAATTGCTGTGATTGAATATCAACTCAATGATAGATTTCTCAATGACAATAATAATGCAGGTTTCATTGTATCATTTTATTTTGATTGATGTAATGATAAAATGAATGATAAGCTCATAATTTTTAAATTTATGGGAGACTTAAGTATTTCTGAATAAACAAATTATTTAGTTGATGAACATGAACTTCTTTTTATTTCTCAATATATATTTTAAACTTTTTTGCAGGTAAAAATAAATAGGTATGCTTCACATACATATGATATAGAGGCATATGTTATATATATATATATATAATACATGCTTTATTGTAAAAGCATACATTCTTACGTATGCATATTTTCAATTTCATTATGAAAGGAATTCAACTATAGTCTGTTAATTTTGTCCTTGATTTATACTATTTCCTATTTATAAAAATTTGAGATTCTCAGTGACGCATGAATTGAAACATCTTGCAATTTTTAACTATAAATAAATTCACCTATTTCTTCTTTCCAAATTTTCATAATATCCTAGAAAAGGAGCATCAGTCCCTTTTCCAAAATCAATCCATTTTTAAAATTATAATCCCTAATAACATGACTATCTGGTCCAGTTGCTAGTTTTGAGATTCATATTTATTCAATTTAGATGTACAGCACTTAATGGAATAATTGATGATTTTTAAAATTATTTACTTATGAAAAAATATGTTGGAAAAATCCTAATTCAAAGGTTCAGTAAAAAATCCGTTATCCTTTTTCTCTACATTTTTAATATTAGCATAAAATATAAATACAATCATATTTGTGAAGGAAAGAAGCTTTTGTTTATATGATTTGTTTAAACATACATTCGTTATTTTAATAAAAATATTGAATTTCATGTTTAATTCTCTCTCAAATGAAGTAATTTATAATCATTAAAGTATTTCTGCAATTTTTTGTTTCTTTTTTTCCTAGAAACATTTTCATTAAAAAACAACTTTCATTATAATGCGAGAGTGTTTCTGGTTGTATATAGATTAATCTATCACGCCCACTTCTGAACAATGAGGACTAAATGTTTTTTTTTTTTCCCTATCTCTCTCCATTTTCCTGCATATTTGCATGTTGGAATAGATGCAAGATAATTTTCTAGTTTTCTTCTTTATTACATTTAAATAAGGCTTATTATTTATGGACGTATTCCAGGACAAACTTATACTTTTTGATTTCATAAGAACATGCGATTAAAAAGGAATAAATTTATTATTACTTAAAAATGAAAGTATTTCAAACCAAAAAGGGCGATGCGGTTCATATTTAAGTTTACTTTATATTCACTACGCAGTTTCAATATCTCCGCAAAATTTAAATAAACACGATTTTGGTTTTTTTAAAGATAATTTAATAATCATTCTTTTATGCAAAGTTTAAAACACTAAAGATAAGAATTTATATTTACTATTACACGAATGTTTTTTCATTGCAGCTAAGAATTTTATAGAAATATTTTCTGAGATTAATATAATTATATTTTTATTTGAATGAACAATTTTTAAACTTTCATTCATTGCAAAATGAACAAAATTTTACCATTGATTGTTTGACTAAAATGATTTTAAAAACAGTTTATCAGCTCAAGATTGATCCCAAACATTCATTGTGTAAAATGCTTCCTACCTAGTCATGGAAACGCAGAAAGGAAAATTCCAGTTTTAAGCTTATTTCTCAAAAGAAAACGATAAAAATGCTTATATTTTAATCCACTGAATTTAGAAATTACTTATTACAATAATAAAAGGAAATAAAAATCATTGATGTTGTTAACATGCGGTATTTTTCAAATACAACTTCGGTAATTTTCATGTGCTCGCTTATGAGCGAAAATTATTTGTTCAAAATATCTTTATTTACATATTTCAATATCAAGCATGCTGTTTTTAGGAATATTTTTGAACATGTTCAATAAGAGAGTTCATAGCTTATCATTTTTCTTATAACTAAATACTTTTCGTAACTTTAAAAAAAATCTGTTATTTTAAATATGTATTTTGATCGTTAAGAATCTAATAAATCAATGAAATTTATCATATAATTATTTCAAACAATAATTTTAGAAAATTCTTTGTAATGAATTCATGCTTTATTATTATTTTATATAAATTTAGTCTGTTTTGAACAAAACAGACTAAATTTGTTCCACATACACAAGTATAAATCTTAATGTTTTTTGTAATACTTCTTAATTCGGTATGTTAAACAACGAAAGGAAAAAAGTCGATTGCTTATCGATAAGTATAGTATTTTTGGTAAACCCATTTGCATTTTCGTCAAAATTACGGCAAACCCAGCGCGGGATATCACCCTCAAAAGATAAAAATTCGTTATGGCAAATCTTTAACACTTAAGTGGGGAGAAAATGACCCTCTCCTTTCTACCAGGGAGATAGGAAATGTCCTCTTCTTGCACCGTCCTAGGAGCTTCTTCTTGAAACGTTGACGCCGGATTCAAAGGTTAAATGCTTATACAAACTAATGTTAGGGGGAGACATTTCCAATATGCTCTCCTCTGAAGGAATCAATTGGAAATTTTTACCTTTAAGGGCTCTCAACTTTGGCGAGCGTTAAGGCTTTTAATTATCAATTTAAGAGAGTGTAAGCGCAAGATTAACGCTCGAAGAGTTTTTAACAGTAATTACTCAAATAGAGGGTATTCTTAACTCACGACCCCTATCTTCTCCACCCACTGATACTGATGAATTTTCAGTTTTAACCTTAGAATATTTCCAATAGGAAAACGTTTAAATTTTATCCCAGAATCTAACTTTATTGACAAAGGAGACAATCTTCTTACTAGATGGCAAAGGACTAAAAAATTGGTAGAAACCGCTTGAAAACACCTGCAAAATAGTTATTTGAGCCATTTACAGCAACGCTTAAAGTTGCTGCTTAAAAAACAATTTAAGTCATGGTATGTTAGTTTTAGTAAAGGACATTCTGCTTCCAACTTACCAAAGGCCTTTAGGTCGAGCCATTGAAATAATTTCAGTCACAGATGGCAGAGTAGCAAATATACGTTTGGTGAAGACAAATCTTAGAAAATCAATCTCCAAAATTTGCATTTCGCCTACTGTAGATAGATAGTTTTCAGTCCAATTGAAAGGTTTATCTGTATTAGTTGAACCATCATGTTAATTGTATTCTTTATTTCAATAAAAATTATTATGTTATTTTTTGTTTATGAATCAATTAATGATCTAACTTACATACATTTTTTCTTTGAAACATGCGCATGTTTCAAGGCCGGTTGGAATGTTTTGTATTTGTAATGTACATCCTTCCTACGGAGTACCTTCCTGAATTCCTGTACAACTGAATTTTACTCTGTCAATTCAACGTTTCTTTCAGTTGAAACAAATGTTTTTTCCAAAAATTAAATTCATATTTCGGTGAATATCACCCAAAGCTTGCACTACCCTAAGTCATGTAACAGGGAAAAAGAAATCAGAAGTCTTTAACTACGATAATTATGTGGTATCCTTCGGCCACGACCCTATGCATGACGTTATCAAGTACGAAAGTGCGCAAATTGTGATTCTTGATCCTTAATGATTTTCTTTCTCTATTGTTAGGAAAAGTTTTTGCCAAATATGATTTTGTTGTGACCATTCATTACTTTAAAGTGTTCTTTTCCTACAAAATCGTCAATCGTGAGCTCTAAAAAATACTGTTCGACAATTAAAGACTTTTTCGCACAAAATATTCCTAATATACTTGAAAAAGTTTAATTCTCTTTTGGTTAGTGTCCTTTTTGAACTCTGAAAATCCACAAGTAGTTTCCTCATGAAAGGATGAATTATAATGAATTAAAAATTGTACCATTCTAAGATAGTTCAAATAAGTTCCATTACATATATATATATATATATATATATATATATATATATTGAAAGTAATTCAGGAACTAGACGCTGCTAATGGTTTGACTCAAAGTATTGAAGGAAATAACTTTAGATTTATTAGCTACTTGAACTTTCGGTATTCCCGCTAAATATAAGAAATCCTAAGTTTAGAAAAGAGTGGTAAAGGTGGTGGAAAAGAGCGTACAGATGGTTAGAATATAGTCCTTCAATGAATTAAGTGCTTTGTTTTTGGTGCAGAGCATTTTCAATTCCTAATTAAGCATATACTCAATCACTTATTAAAATTAACAAATTCTGTAGATGGTCGAAAATAGCAAAAAAATTTAATTTCAGCGTTTTTCGTAAAAACTCAGAAAGTTGTTCAGTAAATTTTACTGAGTATTTAACATTGAATTCTATCTAACCTAAATTTGATAAGCAGTATTAAAAAGATGAAAACCGTAGATATTTGAAAAAAGTCTGAAATGTTTTGTGCACGTAAAGAAATTGTTTCGAGAGGACAAGATGAAAATTAAAGTTCTAATAACAAAATCTTAATTTTGAATTTATGGAATTGTGAGCTAAAAATTATTTATTTATTGAAATCGTTATTAAAAATAATCCGAATCTTATGAGCATAAAGATCATCAAAATGATATACTTAATTTACGCAAATTGCAATCTGCAACTATATTCAAATAAATATAAGTCGTACTATTTTTCTATAATAGTTGATGAAACCCAAGAAATTTTCAATATTAGAAATGCTTTGGGTTTCATCAACGGAAAATTACAGACCCTTGTTCATGATATCAGGAGCAAGTGGCTGTAATTCCGTTACTTAAGACCTGGAAATCCACGAAACTTTTGTTGGATTTTACAGGACTAAAAATACTGATGGATAATCTTTACATAGTTGCAGAAAGAACTAATTTCATTTGGGCTAAATCTTTCCTATTTAAGAGCCCAATATTATGACTGTGCAACCTATATGTGAGAACCAACCAGTGGTGTTGCCGCACGAATACAGCAGAATAATTCAATAGAAATTTACGTTCATTGTTATGTACACATCTTAAATTTGCATTTTGTTAGTACATGTTCGTCTATTAATGCAGCGAAAAATGTATTTTTTAGCAGCTCAGTGCACTTTACTCTTTCATAGAAGCTCCTTCAAAAAAGCATGTTGTTTTTGAAAAATACGTTTGTCCACAAAAACATTTGAAGGTTCATCGACTTTAAAATCAGTCAGTGATACCAGAGATGGAGTTGCAGAAAATCCATAAAAGTACTATTTGATGATTTTGAAGTTGATATTTAAACATTTGAAGAAATATCTGGATGTGTTGTTTTTTAGAGGTGGGAAAGCTAATACCCTAATATATATGACATCGTTCGAATTTTCGTTTACTCTATTTAGCACCAAGTTTTTGAACAATGCAATAGTCTTTCGAAGTTCTTTCAGTCCTCTGATCAGAATTTTGATGTAAAAATGCTATATAAAATTATTATCGAAACACCTGATTTATTACCCAACGACGTTGTTTTAATAAAGAGTATTGTTATAGAACAGAATAAAAAAATTCTATCTTGGATAAAAAATAAAGAGACTAAATAAAATTCATAGCATATTGAGCGGTGTCAAAAGATAACCTACAAGATGATGCTAAATCATATTATAGATTTACAAATGTAAATGGATACATTGATTTAATATTTAATGAAATTCAAGTTAGATTCAAAATGAATGATCGTTTTTTTTTTATTGCTATTAATTTTGTACTATTTGCATCAGCAAATATACACCAAGATGTGGAGAATTTTTAAAATATTTGTAATTTCTATACCTTGAAGAAAAATATCTAAAGATCTATGAGAACTACGGCTGTAAATTCAATGATAAAAAATCTTCAATTATAGAAAATGCAGTTTTAAAAACAGCAAGAATTTTTTAGAGAAAAATACCTACAAAATACATTTTATTTCATACCATTTATATTTAAAATTTTTTGACTGCCAATGTCTACAGTCAAATGTGAACAATCCTATTTTATGTCTTAAAAGATTGGAAACTTATCTTTGAACTACAACGGAAAAAGACTCATCCATACCAATTTGATGAATTGAATGCGACATAGCTCTTTTATTATAATACAGTAAAAACTTCGTTTCTTTCACAATTTGGCAAAAGATGCTAAGACTCCAGTAATATATATCCCCAACTTGAACTTCAACAGTAATCGTAGTTAGGCAATTTTTTGCTTTAAATATCAAAAAATATTAAATTGTTTTAGATATCATTTTCTCTTTTGAAATCTACAGAGACGTGGACTCGTTTGCAAACATTGATTCATTCCATATTGGGGTCAAATTCTGACTTCAAATTTCTCACCCTCAAATGAAATCCTGTCCTTGTATCCCGAGTCAGTTTTCCATACAGACCATGTTTTTGATTGCTGATAGATCGGTAGAACAAGTAAACCAAGGAAGCAATTTAATCTTATGGGCAAAGAACTTGAACATATTATCTCTCTGGAATATTCTATTTGTCAAATGCCAGTTACATTGGCCGTTAGGTCATTAAACTCCTTGCTTGCCAATAGCTATGAAATATACAAGAAAGATTTGTCAGTACTTCACACTCGTCCAAATGTTCCGCCGTCATTGGCCATCCACTTTTACTTAAAGCACACAACGGCGAATCAGCAAATCCAATGCGAAATAAATGATTCTGTAGACAGTCATGTCCTGACATTAGTATAAAAGAGGCGACCGCAACTGTTCGCAGGTGATCAGGAACAAAAGCTGGGTTTGTTGAAAGTACACTCCAAGGTTACCCTCACAAGCCCGAGTGGCAAACTCTCTAAAAGGTTTTTGATGTTCGTAAAGCGTGGCT
>JAPDSC010076340.1:0-18449 GCA_026290005.1 Latrodectus geometricus | reverse complement strand
ATTAAAATGGGATTCTTTGTTGAGTTGAGACCAGGTTGAGTTGTTTTGATATTCGGTAACATCAAATTAAGACGACGCAACAATGAGTACATACGTAATAGTTTTTAAAACATTGTCTTTTCAAAAAGAATGAATCATTTATACTCGTCCTGCGTTATACTAAATTCCTTTTAATATGGATGTAATTGTTAAAATCTTTATCAAATGTACTTGATCATTATTTATCATTTTGCAGACAAGAATTAATGTCTATTTTAACCATCTTTTTGGAGGAGAATCAACGAAAGTAATTATTCACTATTCTCAGGTATTTATTCATATAAGTTATCTGATTAATATTTTTCTAAAAAAATTTGTGTATAAAACTGATTCCATGTGATTAAATTTGTAACATTTCTATAGCTGAAAAATTCCGGAAAATTCCAAATGTATGACTATTTTAATCATAATCAAGAACATTATAATCAGGTAAGCGGAAATATTATAAGTATTAATTTGCTACCTTTGCAAAATTATAAATAAATGTAGAGATAATATTTTACGCATATAAATTTATTTTCTTTTCAGTGAATTATAAATATAAGTTCATAAATCAGAGCATATTTTTAAGAGATTTTTTATTATAAATCGAGAGATTATAAATTGTCTTAAAGAATATAAAAATTATTTGTAATTTTAATCAGTTTGCTCTTATTATATTTTTCTTATTATATTTAATTTCTTTAATTTTCACCAAAGGACTTTCCACCAGAATATGATCTCACCAAAATCACTGCACCCGTGGCACTTTTTTCTGGAGAAAACGATCCACTTGCTGACCCAAAAGATGTCAACAAACTTCGAGGGAAGTTGAAGTCCATCGTGGAAGATTACATTGTGCCCAGCCCTTTAGCTCAACACGGGGATTTTTCAGTAGGTATCAATGCTTATACACTCATACACAAGAAACTACTTTCAACGTTGGAAAAATATAGCAGAAACTAAATAGTTTGTACACATCGTGTGATATAGTAGTATAAATTTTTCAGCTATAATTCTACTTTACATTTTTTCGACAAAATAATAATTAGATTTACAGCACCTTTAAATCTAACTGAATTTCACTTTACTAAATTTTCTCAATTCATATGTGTCTCTTGTTATGCGTAAATATTTTTTGGGAAAATAAATTGCATAGAAGACGCTCTTGTGATATTTACTTCCGATCCATACACAGCTATTGCTAATACGGATTTGTGGAGTTGGAGTGATTTTTCTCAAGACAGATTGTAGTGAAGTGGTATAAAAGACCATTTTCTTGGCAATCCTTTTGTTATACAGACACCGTAAAGTGACTTTTTAGTCTGAAAAATCGATTGAATATTTTTTGTATTGTTTTTAAAATATAATCTATGCAAAACTCTAATAAAAAAAAAAACAAGAAAGTTAATTTTTGAGGATAGTTTGCTTTGAAAATTCATTTATAAACGTAGAGCATATATACACAAATGGAATTCAGAAAAGAAGTTACAAGATTAACAACAAATTAGACAATTATTCCTTAACAGCAGAAAAAAGAATTCATATTAAGAGTTGTGTCATAGGTATGAGGAATAATCTACAAAGCGGCTAGCTCTTTCAATATTTCTTTTTATTTAACAACATCTATGATCTAAAGAGAAAACACACACACAATACACAATAACATTAGTCATTATAACATAAGAACAAAACAGTTCTCAGAGACATCTTCGAGCGCGGCAACAGTCTCTAGGTTAAGAGCTTATCTAATATTGTGTAAGTTCCTTTTTGATCGTTAAAGGACATTATTCTGTTATAGAGCTATATTTACTGATCACAGTGTCACACAATCACCAACTGTATAATTCATTTAGTTGAACGCAGCACTATTTTATTTTATCCAAGCGCTGGATGCACATATATAAGTGGATCAAGAAAAAAAAGAATAGATTATAAAACCAAAGAAAAGATTGAAAAGCCAAATGAGAAAATTCACATTCAGATTAATCTTTGATGATTATGCATAATAATACTATTCATGTGAATATAACCAAAAATTAGATAATTAAATTAACCAGTTATTGATTAAAATGATTTATTTTTATAACGACTAATGTCGCTATTGCGTGTATTTATATTACATATTTTGTATGCTACATCAATAGAGATAATATTCTTTTTCTGAGGAGTGAGAAAACATTTGATTTTGTAAGACAATGATATTTGTATCGAGTACTTTTTCCGATAACAGGACATCAAGATATACTGTAAAGTACGCCATTGCAGAATTTCAATTATCCGAAAAATTTCCAGCAATGGTTGGTAATGTCTAATTTAAAACAATTGCGAGAGCTTCTATAATATTGCAAAATAAATAATTTAAGATTTGAAAATTGTTGTAAGTCATCTGAATATTTGCAGAACCTTGTTCTAAAAGGAATTATCTTAGGAGTAGGAGTTTTTATCGTCTCTATAATATTTCCGTAAACATCCATTCTGATGTATGATCAAAAGAAATCGTACAGGCAATAACCAACTTCTATCATTCAAAAGATCTAATTCATGATTTTTCATACGGATGCAGTTTATTCTAAGAGGAAACGGTGCTTTGCTTTTCTTGAGATTCCATAAAAGAATAGTCTGCGTGATTACAGATGTATAATTTTTAATATTCATAATGGTATACAAAGTGAGACTAAATTACAATTTATAGCATTACTGCATAGTAGTTTCAGCAATCAAACTTGCTGTCCTGTTGTTATAATGGCCTTCAATAAAATGAATCAGTGAGTCTGTAGATCAATATCTGAAATCACTTATTAAAGGGAAAAGTTAAATCTCTTCACTCAAGAAGAAAGTTTTCCTTAGTAACTTTTATCGTCACTCGTCTGCACACCATATTCTTTCAGAGTAGCAATTGAGCAGATGGTTACAGAACATTTGAGCGTTACACACACCTGCCTCATGAACATATTACAGCCCATAAATTTCACAGCCAGCACAATTTTATGTTGCTGAAATTAGCAATGTGTCCCAATCATTTGTTTACCTACTGCTGAATATTCTGAGTTTGTGTAATAGATAGATAAATGTACAAATGGTTTGGAATGGCTGTTAGTTGCTATGCTATTCACAAGTCACATTTTTAATTACAATTACAAATGTAATCTGCAAATCATGAATTCACACAGACTTTTTTTTTCTACCTTTATTCTTTTATATTTAAAATGGAAATTTGCGGAAATATTAGTAAAAAACTGAATGCATAGCCTTAATATTTAATAATTAAAATATTGAATCAGACATTCATACTTTAACAAATAACTTTTTATGGAAAATAAAACTTCAAATATAAATACACTTCATATATATATATATATATATATATATATATATATATATATATATATACGGTAAAAGTAATACATAGTAATACATCCGATAATTATATGTAACAACCGGTGATTTTTCATTATCAGCCCTGAACTTGGTAAATATGATAAATTTTTGAATATTTATCAAATTTACAGGTTAGGTTATAAAATTCCAGCTCGTAGTAGGAAATACAGTAAATTCTGAAAATTTTATATGGGAATTAAAGAAAATAAATATTTTTAAGATTCATTCCTAAAGATTTGAAAAGTATTTGAGAATAAACTTTATAAGAGTGTATGCTTCAAACTAAAAATATATAAATAAAAGGGGCTTTTTACAGTATGTTATTTAAAACAGATATTGGATAATATAGCTTAAGTTATATATTAAACATCACAAAAGGAATTTAAAAATACAAAATGATCAAAATTGCTAAAAATAACATTTTATTTTTATCTAAAGAAAACAGAATTTTAAACAATCATAAGTATTTCTAGATTCTAGTTAATTAAAAGACCTGAATAGGGAAAAAAATTTAGATTATTTAAACTATTACAAAATCATTTCTTAACAAAAACAAACCCATATTTTTTTAAAGAATTTATATACATATACTTGTAAGTAAACTTATAGATACATTATCTTTTTGTTGTTCTGAATCTAATTTTTTTTTTTTTTTTTTTTTTTTTTACCGCTAATTCTGTTTTCTTGTTTGTTCTTGGCTAAAATATTTGTTTGACTAAAATATATAACTTAATTTTGTAATTTCAAATGAGAATAATGAACTGAAGATAAACTGTTATTGAGCAATAATCTTCCCATAAGAATGATTTTCTATTTCATGCTGGTTTTATTAGAAAAGTCTGTAAATTCATATTAAAGAACCTAAATTTCTTTGGTTCTAAGATATTTAAGAGAGTTATTTAGGAAAGAAGATGTATTCAAACCTACTTTTAAGAGCATCTCAATCATCGTTTGATAAAGAGTATGTAATGGTAAATCTTATAAACTGGTGATTATGCATAATAATGGTGAACTTATTGTGATAAATAATTTTATCATACATTTGCTGTTTAGTTTATACAATCCCCGTTTGTAATGGGGACTGCAATAAAATCCATAATTTTTTCAAAACTTATTCAGTTTGCTTAGTTGCATTATTTCTGTCACGATGTAAGCCGTTGCTGAGTTTAACAGATTCTTAAACTGTTATTGTCTGCGTTGATAACTGTTATTGTCTGCGTTGGTGCAAGTGAATTCTGCAGTATTTCTAATATTATCACAAAGCTTTTTATCGTAATTTATGAAGCACATTTATAAATAAGCCAAGAAAGTAGAAACAATGTAAAAAAAAAGTACAAAAATATTATAAATTATGCAACACAAGTGCCCAGCTAGTTTTCTGTATCTCATGCTAATAGGAAACATTTTTTCAATGGATACTAAGTGATTACCTTATCATAAAGCAATCACTACAGTTAATGTGACATCAAATTGAAACAGCATGGGCAGTTGTACCAGTACACTCTTCAATTTGTTTGACTCCATGGTCAGGGTTATAAAAAAAATGCAGTTATTTTTGTCAGAAAAAATTGCTCCAGATATTCCTTCAAAATCTATAATTTTCATATTTCTTTAAGTTAGTCATTTGTTAGTTCCACTGTAATAAATTTGTCCAATATGCATCATGTTGTTTACATTTCTTCTTGGTGTCGCAATTTTAAAATCAATTGTATATTTGAAAAAAAAAATCATTCACTATAAAGTATGTAATTTGAAGAATATCCAAAAATTAGTGTTATGCAGAACGTATTAACACAAATGATAATTTAAATGAACAAAATAAATTTTTCATGGATTGCCTATAACGTTTTCTAAAAGTTAACAAAGTTTTCTACATAATAAATCTAGAATACAAACTTTATTTTTCATGAATTTTGGCATAAAACTGGTAGAATACTAGTTTGAACACGTTGTATTCACTGTTAAATTTTAATTGATAGATTACAGATAACATTTTTTGAAATCATTATGCATGAGATCTATAGATTATAGAATCACATATAGATTATGTGATTATAACATAGAAATGAAATTATCTTTATTATAATCACATTATTTTTTAACTATTCAAATAAATTCAAACCACAATTATACATTTCAATTTCTTTTATTTATATAAAATTATAAATAAAGGAAGTTTTTGCTTTGCTATAAGTACTCTCTTGAATTAATAACTAAATAAAATTGAATTTTTAAATAATCAATTTAATAAAATTAAGCAAAGTATTAAGGTAATTTTATTTGAATTTAATTTAATTTTTTTTTTTTTTTTTTATCATTCTAAGGTCACTTGCACATGAATTAAATCTGTAGAAGGTAAATAAATTTTACAGCAAGTTTTAAAATTTTAAATAATGAATGTTGAAATCAAATTATGAATATAATCACAGAAAACTAATGAAAACAAATACACCATATAATATGGGAGGACTTTAAATCTAGCTAATCTAGCAAACTGTGGTATGAGCATTTAGTTTTGAACACATTAAAAAATATTTAATAGTACTTGACATTTAAAATCATTGAGTATTTTTTTTATTTCCTTATTTTAATTATATTTTTATAAATCGTAAAAACCATAGAGTTCTCGTGTTACCTTAATCATATTTTCACCTTTAAAAATAAAAAATATGAAGATTAAAGATTGTTAGGTAAAAAGAAAATATAAAACCCATTAGATTTTCAGGAATATTATAAGTTGTGCATTAACTGGACAATTTTTATAATAAAAATATTAAAAAACCTTCAGATAATGAAACACTTTATTTGAAACAAACAGATTGACATAATAATACATGCTTATATGAATAACATTCAATATAATGCATAATTTGATACATAGATTACTCAAAAAATAATACGAAGATGGGATACAAATCCTTTGTCTAAGAATAATAATATAACAAAGTAAAACGATTAACAAGTTAAATAAATATAAAAAAAAACAAATATTTCAACATATGATATATACTAAAAGTTTAGATAATGTTTAAATAAAATATTTTCTAAAAAGAAACAAATATATACATATACAAGCAAAAAATTCTTAACAATAATAAACTTATTTTGTACAAAACTTAATATATATGCAGGCTTTTATAACTAATTGGATATTAAAATTCTAAAAAATATGAAATTCCAACAATAAGATGATATGGAAACTATTACAAAATAAAATTTTAATTATGAAAGGTGATTTTTATTTATAAGAAGCAATACAAGATTTAATATTCAATGTAAGAACTACCTCTGATTATAGGCTTTAGTACTCTTGTATGCCCAGTTATGGAACTGATAGCTAATAATATATCTTTATTTGGTGTAATGAATATTGTTGCATGAACTACACCAGAAGCATTTATTTCTTGGATTACTTCAAAACCATTAAAACCACGACTTTGAATAACATAAACAGTTTGTAAATGGCGACTAACTGCAAGCACATAAGTTTCACCTGAAGAAAATAAAAACTTAATTTAAGTTATAATTTAATTCTAAATTAACAATATATAGTTTATTGTAAAGATATAGTATAAAAATTCACACAATCAAATTATGTGCAGAACTGCTGTAGAAATTTAGAATCTTTTTCTAAATATCATGGGAAATTAAAAAAAAAAAAAAAAAAAAACTTACGGTTATGATTAATTGAAATTTATTATGATGCGAAAATCATAATAAAAAGCAATTTTTAATTTCTTCTCTAAGTAATTCAAAAATATATTAAAAAATATTCATATTAAATATAATTACAATAGATAACAATTTAACACATACAGAAAAAGAGAGGCCAAGTTTTAAATATGCAGCAAAAATAATTACCACTTATAACTGAATATTTAGAAAGTGATTTCTGTTTCGAAAATTAGTATTTAGAATCTGCTCAAGGTAGAAAAAAAACAATACATTTTAAAATCTTAATTATTTTTAAGCAAATAAAAACCTCTTGCATAATGAAAAAAAATTTAATGAAAACACTAATTAGAACAAAAGATGTAAGTGAACATTAATGTATTACTTGTATACTAAAATTTAAGTAAATAATATTAATGTTCATTAACATTTTATAAGACATATTTGGAAAAAAAATTCACTTACTTCCAATTCTAAAGAGTTCAAGAGAACAAATACCGAATATATTGACGGTATGGTCTAATATCAGATCATCAAAATTTGTATCCAGCAGGTACACTTCCAGGGGAACTGTATATACATCAATCCATCCATTTTCTTTCAGAATTGTGGTTTTTTCTGTAGCAAGTAATAGATACACGTCCCGCTCAGTGGTCACCCACAAAGATGCATTAGATACAGATTGAGGAATGATGATTTTAAAATCAAACTGCAAATGTAAATTTTTCAAAATCATAATCTTAAAAAATTCATTCTTTTTCAATAAAAGAAATATCAAATATTTTAATTTTCATTTTTTTAATAAGTAAATCATTAGAGTGCTTTAAAACTGTTCTAATGGTAAAAGAAAGACACTAGTAAGAAATATTGATCAGTATTCAGATACGATGATGGGTTATAGAAAAGCTTAATTGTCAATATATTTACCATATAATATTTTAATTTGGAAAATAAATTATCAATAAGAAACTTTACTAACTATCAATAAGGAACAATAAAATTTTTTCCATAAAATCTTTGGGTATCACTTAGTGAAATGTAATGGATTTTAATCATTATATCTAATGAAGTGTAATTTAAAATTAATATTTTAATTATATTTTAGGATAATTATCCAAGCATTAATTTTGTTAGAAGCTAACTGCCCTAATTTTTTTATTTTGTTAAATTTTGATATCGTTAATTTTACTGACATGTATCAAATTATTGAAAATTTCATTATACTGGTATATTCATTAGTTGGTATGTTATCCTAAAACTTTTTGTTTAGAAGGCTAATGTGAATGAAATATGATTTAAAGAATCTAAAGTGACTATAAAACTGTAAATTCTTTCAACTAAAGTTTGGTTGATTGCTTAATGGTCGTTTTTAACACACAAAGGCTAAATAAACTGGGACCTACAGTTTAAAGCAGACTTTTTTTATAATTTTAAACCACAACCAATATCAATTCACAAGATGGAAATCAAACTCCTGAACTGTTGACCAAAAAGACATAGCAAGTAAGTCTTCCATCTCGACAATTGAAGACCAAACGATCACCATTTAGTTAATACAAATTTGAACTTTCTAGATTAATTTGGCTATCTTTTCTGTGATAATTTTTGTTCACTTTTATAAACATTTATACCTTAAGTGGGAATCGAAGCAATGAATTGTAGAGCTGAGTGCAAAAGCTCTAACCATTCCATTGAAATATTTTTATGAATAAATTATTTTTCTTTTTTAAATAAAAGCAAATTTTTGCCTTCTGCACAAAGGATCTTCAGAATTTTTACTGGAGAGAGCCTTTTTAATTTTAGTATTAAATATACAAGTTAAATAAAATACAAATTGATAACATAAATTAAAATAAATATTTCATTTGCTAAGTTGTGTTAAAAAATAGTACCGTCTTTAAGTATTTATTCTCATGCTGATGCTTTTAGTTAAGTATATGCTATGTTTCAATGAGGTAAGAATTCTATTGATATTGATGAAATTGAGTATTGTTAGAACCAAAAACAAAGTGGATTCCAAATCGATACAAATATCTATGCCTGAGGTAGGATTTAAACACACAGTTATTCAACTGAAGCCTTTCAACTAGCAACTCAGTTAATAAAAAAGTGGAAAATCGTAATTCCTTCATATAATTTTATTTAATTAGAGTTTAATTTTGAATACTAACAAAGTGTCCTTAGAAACACAATCTGCTGAACTAGTTAAATCAGTGGAAGAACCAATGCATAAACTACATTTATAACAAATACAAATGTCTCAACTTCTAATTTTGATTTGGCATGAAAACAATTGGTATTAAATTACCCTGCGATTGATTTATTATTAATAGAAAATATGGCCACAAAGCTCCAAAGAACTGAATGAATAAATTTATTTCATCAGGAAAATAATAAGTTCTTATAAAAAATCTCATTTGTATATTTTTCAACAAACTTCAAGTAAACTTGAAAATAGCAATTTTTATTTGATGTATCTTTTTAAATTTTAACTCTTTAATACGTAAATATTTTCGAAAAAAAACTGGTATTTAAAAAAAATGCATGTGCCCTCTATTTTAAATAAGTTTATAATCTACTTAGCTTTTTTTTACTGTAACGGTTCTCAGACTGGATTTAAAAATAAAATAACACAAGATACAAGAGCGTCCATGTGAGACACTAGCAAATGTTTTAAGGTCTAAATTAAAAATCTTTAATATTACATAAATACTTGTCTTCCTAATATTATAACAAAATCAATAGACCTGTAAGATTTGGAAATTCAGTTTAAAGTCACCAAAGTTAAATAAATTTAAATAAAATTTTAAGGAAAAGTTTAAATAAAATCATATTTACAATGAAATTTTTTAAAAAAGGATAAAGAACTCCTTATCCTCAAAGCATATTAGAAGAATTAAAATTTTCAATACCTAAATACATATCAAATTCAAATATACACACCAAGTTCTCTTCAACATCCCATATATAAAGATATACACCAGATTCACTCCCAAATCCTGTAACAGCTAAATAAATTTCAGTCAGTTCAAAATCTCTTAAAGATATAGTATCAATTGATACCACATTTGAAAGATGAAATTTTTGCAATATAGACCAACTGTTATCAGAGGAATTATACTTATATGCATATAATTTTTCCCCAGTACCTATAAGAAAATTCTAAGTTACAAACATAAAATTAATAAATTAAAAATCGTGCAAGCTGCAATTAAAAGAAACTTGCTAATTAAAAATTGCCTAATTATTCTTTTTACAAAATAAACTCTTTATTAACTTACTAATACAACCATTTAATTATAAATACTAATTTTAGGTTTAGTAAAGAAATTTCATTTTTGTTATAATGACAGACACTAAAAAACTTAAATTTATAACTTTAAAGGAAATATTAATACATTTGTAAAATATTATGATGACTGTTATGGTTAATATTTTTTTTATATTAAATGTATTACGAGTAAAATTACATTTGAATGATTTATAAACTGTTATTTTTAAATATTTTATTTTGACTTAAGCAAGTTTAACTTGAAATGTGAATAAAAACTAAGCAAATATAGTTAAGAAATTGTTAAGCAATTGTTGTCTTTTTCTTTATTTATTTATAATTTTACAATCAAAATAAAAAATAAAGTGAATAATCCAAAATGAAGATTAAATTTCTGTTCTAGAAAAGTCAAAATTACATACTTTTCTATAATTTTTTTTTTCAGCTAAGGAATTAAATCGAGTTTCTCATGTCTAAAAATATAATTCCCTTAAAAATAAAATAAATTTGCACAAATAATCTTAATTTTCTAATTTAAAATCTAAGATAATCAATCTTAATAGCAAATTAAAAATAGATACATATAAACATTTTCACAAAACGATAAATCTTAAGTGAGTTTGATCAAGAATAAAGTTTCTTTTCAAAAAGTCTAATCTTTATAAATAAAATTTGTAAGTAATAGTTTTTAAACCTAATTTGCCACAAAATTCAGGTATGAAGGAGATGAGTACTAAAATCTATGATTAACAAAGATTTAAAAAATATAATATTTTCATGGAATAATTTACAGTAGAATCTAATATTAAGTTAATTATAAAGACATGCGAGACTCAACAACAAAAAATAAATAAGGATAAAAAAAATAAATGTTCAACAAAATAATGGTAATATCATGAAACTTTCAATTTACTTGAAGCTTTTAAAAAATAAAAATATATGAACCTCAAAATATACATAACCATAAAAAGAACTGTTTCAACAAAATATGGTTACTTCAAGAAATTTTCAAATTTATATTATCTTTCACTTGTTTCAAACTTAAAAATATATTTTAATAAATGCATATTTTTTTAAATATCCATTTACTAAATATCTTGTGATAATCAAGGAAATCTTGTGATAATCTTGTGAGGAAATTTCATATAAACATGTTCACAATATGTTAGTTATTACAGCTAAAAATTTAATGGGAGAAGGGGAAGTATTAAATCTCATAAAGAAAATTAAAAGATGGTAAAAAGCTGGAACTATGAAAAAGTGAATGAATTTTAAATAATTTATATTTTATATGTGTAATTTGTGAAATATAAATAAAAAATAATTGATAAATATAATTATATATCATAACCATTAATATAATTCTGCAACTAATTTTAAGCAAGTATTTCACCTAAAATTCTGAGAAATAAAAACCCGTGTTGTGTTAAAAAAAATTATGAGATATTTCACAAAAAAACTATTTTTAAAATTTGTAAAATGAATAAGTTTAATTTTTAATATTTTATAGTTGCATATATTACAAATTAATAGTTTCATAGCAAAAATTATAAAACTTTTATGTTAATAATTCTAAAGCAGAACAATTAGAGCTGTGTTTTAAATCTATGTGAAAGCATAATAAACTTTCAAAATAATAAAATCAATATAAATTTTTTTTAATATTTTTAAGTTATCTTAAAATTATTTTAAACTGTGTACAAAATCTTATTTTTAAGAATTAGAAAATTTACCATGGAAATCATATGCAATAAGAAGACATATGTCAGTATCCATTTCAATTAATTTGGCATCAATTATTTCAGAATTAGGAGGAGAAGTTATTGCCTTTGCACGTGTATCACCATTAAAAAATAATGTTTTTATAATAACAGGCTTATTTTGGTTACACCTAAAAAAAATTATAAAACAGCTGATTATAATTGTAAATTATATGCATTATTAAAGTATTATTGTTAACAATTAATAAAAATTGTATTTATCCTTTTCTATAATGACTATTTTCATTTTCAATATTTCAAAACATATAATATTTTCCTTAAACACATATTCATCTAAAAGAAAAAAAAACAATGTGTTGATTTTTAACAATTATAAAAAATACTATGATTTAATTTGAAAATGGATATTTACCATAGAAAATCAGATTGGTTAAAGGAAAATATTTCTTGAGAAGAACTTTAAATCACTTTATACAATTATAAAGTAGATAAATATTTTCAGTTTATAATAATCTATTCATTCTATTTGGGAGCAACAAATACTGTAATTGCACAGCTTACCATGGTAAGATACTAAGTGCACATAAATATAGAAATATGATTGCATAAAAACAAAATTTTAAAAAAAACTATTTTAATGAAGAAAAAATGTTCATTTAATTTTTTCTTACAGAATTCTTTATTATTTAAAAAACAGCAATTAAAAAAAGTTATGCAAAAATTTAAAATTTCAATATTTATTTTATGAAAACAATTTTAAGCCTTTTATGAAAAAGCTTTTTATAGTAAATAAAATTATAAAATCTGCAGTCTATTTTTTAAATTAAAATCTAAAATTATTTTTATCTTTGTAGAAAAATATCCGCACTTTCATGATAATCTACATTGACATTATGTATAAAATAATATTTTTGTTTGCATTAAATTTGTTTCAAGGTATAGAATCAATGAAAGAAGCATGTCTTTAGGATAAAAATTAAATTTATATTTTTGACATCAAAAATGTGTCCCAAAACGCTTTGCTTTATTGCTCAAATTTTCTTTTCTTCCCAAATCAAATACATTCAGTTACCAAATTTAGAAGTCAATTCATTTTCTACATATGCTAACAATGAAAAAGTTAACTTCATGCATTCACCAGAAGAAAAAAATTATCTAATCTATGCTCATTACAATCTACTCATGTAACAAATCTTGATAAGTGCTTATAATCAAAGCATTTATTCATAATTGGATTATTAGAATGAGAAATATTTTTTTATTTTTTTAATCATTTAATGGAGTTTACTGAGAGCAATTAACAAAAACTGTTTAAATGAAATACACATAAGTTTTTATTTAAGGAAATAATTGTTTGAAATTTTTCACAGAATGATATCACAAACTGCAAATTAGCATAATTTGCAATTACTAAAAAATTCATAAAAGTAATATAAAAAAATGGTTTATAAAAAGTTTAGAAAATTTTTTACAAAGTTTAACATTAAAGAATTAACCAATATTTTTTATTTTCCAAAAATAAGTTATCAAATTTTAAAATAATGTGGAAAAAAGAAATATTGTAAACAGCAGAATTTAACAGTATTTTAAGTTTGATTTCAAGTTATCAGATGAAATAAGGAACAAACATTACTAATTACCTTCGTTTCCGGTCTGCATGCAACATAAAACCTTCAACATTTTCTTCCAATGTTTGTAAGTTAAATGAAAATAATCTCCCATTAAAAACAGCACTCTGAAGAAGAGTTCCATTTGGAAGGATGTCCATAATAACAGATTTAAAATTTCTACAAGTGTCATTTTGAATTACCCATATAATGAGCTGAAGACTTGTAGGATCAGAAGAAAAACTAAAATATAGCATTCAATTTAAACAACACATCTTTAAAAGAATATTTCAACAAATTGACAAATAATGTAAATATATTTAATAATCAAAGACAGGATATTTAGACAAAGACAGGAATATAGACTTTGATCAATTACATACAATTATTAAAACATTATCAGTAATTATAAATATTAAATTTCTAAATATTGAAAACTAAAATTTATAAGCTTTTCTTAATAATTTTATTAAATGGAATACAACAACATAAGTTCATTTATTGTTAAATCAGCTTAGGCAAATTTTTTACATTTTTAATTGCAATATATATGGAAAACAAATAAGTCCAAACTTCAGAAATACGAGGGTTACTCTGAAATTTTTGAGATACGCGCAGACAAGAATTTACGAAATAAAATTAACGGTTTAATTTTAAAATACTAAGCATATTAACACAGAAGACGGATTTTTACTGACTTACTTTAACTTGTTTAGCGTAAAATAAGTTTTAAACAGTAGAGAAAATGGAGTTGACGCGAGAACATTTGCGTGCTATGATTTTCTAGATTTTAAAGCAGGATTAAATCAAGAAGAATGCGTTCAACAGTTGCAACTAGCATTTGGTGATGAATCTCCAGCTTGTGCTACTGTATTCAAATGGTTTAGAGAATTTAGAAGAGGTCGCAATTTTTTTTTCAGGATGAAGAACACACAGGAAGGCCGCCGTCGGCAGTAATCCCGGATAATGTGTCTGCCATACGAAAAATGTTAATGGATGATAATCCCTGTACCTATCAAATGATACAGAAGGAACTTAACATTAGATCCGCAGCCATATACAAAATCATTCATGAAGAATTACATATGAAAAAAGTAGTTTGCCATTGGGTTCCCCATAATCTAACTGAGCACCAAAAAGAGGAGCGTGTCAGAATCAGTAAAGAAACTCTTAAATTGCTAAATGATGGTGGCCACCGCATCATTTCTAAAATTGTAACAGGTGATGAAACGCACATACCTTTTTTTATCTTCCAACACGTCAAAAAAGTAAAATATGGGTCTTTGAAGATGATCCCACGCCGACAATGGTGAAAAAACAACGCACACTGAAAAAAATGATGTATGCCGTTTTCTTCAGAAGTATGGGATTGGTCAAAGCCATCAAGTCGGAAGGATAGAAGACAGTAACAGCAAACTGGTATACCACTAAATGTCTTCCAAAAATTCTACAAGAACTGAATGTTAGGGGACTAATGCTTCACCATGACAATGCATCTTCACATACAGCCATATTAACAGTTGAGTTCCTTAAACAAAAACAAATTAAAATGATCGAACATCCACCGTATTCACCTGATCTAGCTATGTGCGACTTTTGGTTATTCTTTAATCTAAAAAAGAACTTTCGTGGACGTCGTTTTCATTCAGAAGAAGCGATTGATGTGGCTATAAATGCATTTTTTTCATCTATTCCAAGAAATGAATGGCTTGAGGCATTTAATCTGTGGAAAATTCGTCTACAAAAGTGCATTAATGCTGAAAGAGACTGCTTTGAACACACCTAAAATTTTGTAAGTATAACTTTAAAAACTTAGTAGTATCTCAAAAATTTTAGAGTGACCCTCGTATTCTTGAGATTTGTTAAACTGGTTATTTTTCTGGTTATAATTATCAATACATTTTATATTTACATTTCAGTCATTAAAGTATAAATTTTAATTGTTATTTATTTATTTTTTTTAATTTCTCCTAAAAAATATTTAAGATTCTTAAATAATGATCTAATACGATCTAAATTTTTAATATACAATGTCAATTTAAGACATAATTAAAAATAACATTTTTCATTGCAAATAAAAATTTTTCGCTACGAGGAATAACATATTCAATACTTCCAATAATTTCAATGAAAATAAGAAATTTAAAAATAATTTTTATCTAAGCTTATTGAAATAGTCTAAGGCTGATTGCAATAACTTTTACATATAAGTATCCATAAAGAAAATGTAAGATTTGCATCAATTAAATCCTATCAGACTAATATTTTTCTGAAAATCATTAAAAAAATATTAATTTTAACATTCAAGCATTTTTAATTTAAATGATAATTTTACAAGATTTTAAAGCAATAAATTATTAACAAATTGTATTTTTCAATTTTTTAATAAATGTTTTAAGTGTACATTAAGGATTAAAAAATTATTAAGTGGAAAATGTCACATTAATAATAAGCCCTAAATGCTTATATTTCATTTAAATAACATTAAGAAACATAATCTATAGGTGAATCCAACTTGGTACATATTAACATTTTTTTCTGAAAATTTAAATTTTTAACATTTAAATTTCCAAAAATTTAAAATTTTTGTGATCTCTCATTTTAGTACACAAAATGCACATTAATAACAAAATTTATTTTTAGGGATGAAACAATTGTTATATATATATATATATATATATATATATATATATATATATATATATATATATAAATTTTTTATTGGCATACATAAAGTACAGTAAAAACAAAGAAAAAGTTTACAAATACCAATTCACTTTTAACGCCCAAGTAAAAAGAATTTGAGTATTTATTTCAACCAATAAATAAGTATAAAATAATACACAAAAATATGTACTAAGAATTGATACACATATCATATGAAAATATGCATAAGAATATTTTCATAAAGCATTTAGAAAAACTACAGAATTTTTCTATTTAATAATCATCAGAGACTGAATTTTAGTCACAGTACAAAAATCATTCTCATTAAAATATCTTACTTATATATATAGTTGCATTCTTTTTAATTCATTTTAGATAACAAATATTTAATAAATTGAAGAAGTTGAAGAGTTCAAAAAAATTATCAAGATGTTACACAACATGTGACAATTAAATTTTATAATTACTAATCAAAACTCAAATAAAGTTGCATCAATTCTAATATATTTTATGAACATTTAATTTGAAAAACAACAATTTTATCAAGTAACGAAATTAATGAATGAAATGAACAAAATGAAATTTCAAAAACTGAAATTTCATGAATATACATGGATTGCATTTCCAATAATTATAATTGCTTGCACACTTTTAAAAAGAAAATCTTTTATTAAAATTTATTAATCAAAATTGATTGCTTAAAATAAAATCAATTTAGGGCTGTGGGAGCCTGATTGATTAGAGCATTATTTTCATTATCAGAAGGTAATGATTTTAAATCCTGCCTTAACTGAAGATTCATCATGTTCAATAAAGGCAGCTGTGCCATGTTAAATAGGTTATGGTCACACACAATGTTTTTCAAGAGAAATTATATTTCTAGAGGTGGTAGAACAAATATTAGGGGGTTCTTCAGTTTAATTTCTGTTTTTGAATTATGAAGGCTCCCACCCAGATGTCAAACCACCCACAGTAACTGAAAGATACCAACTGAGAGCTAGGTACAGAGAAGTTTGTTGGTACAACAACATACTCAAACTAAACTGAAAATGTATGGAATTTTATCTTAAAATTAAAAAAAAATTCTCTATTTACATCAAGATTTTTTTATAAAAAAAATATATAATTGACAACATATATAATGTTTTCCCTGATTTAATATCCTATATATGCAGAATGAATTGAAGTAGGAAACAATAAGATGGAGGAAGTTTTTACAGACTGATTTCACAATATCGTAAAACTATGGTTCTAATGCATTGATATAAAATCTCACAATTGAAATAAAACCTCATATTATGTGGCAAAATCGTGTAATTTTTTAGCAATGCTAGAATCAAACTGAGTGAATGGTCAATGAAATTAAGCAATAACAAAAATGTTCAACAAAAGTGAAGTCTGTTTCCAGTTTCAAAGAGAACTTGAACAACAAAAAACAATATTTCCCATTTATTATAACATAAAACACATTTGAAAAAGAAAACCTATTCTTCAAGTATATAAATTCACTACATAATTTTGATACTGTGTGGTGGATTGCTTTACAGCATGTGGCTGATGTGAGGTATTTTAAATATCCACAGCCTAATTTATTTCTGGAATGACTTTATTGATAGTGGGCCATATTGAAGAATGGCAAGGAAGGAAACCTAGAAAACTCTCATCCCCAAGATTTTTCATTCTGAAGAGCTGTGTTCTAACACTAGGCTATGAAAGCCCTCACTACATAACTATTGTAAATCAACCATAATCAACTATTTAATACCATGACAATACACTTCCGTTTAAATAAGCACATCAAACTTTCCTGCTTGCCATTCTTTTTCTACCTTAACAACTTGAATAAACAGAAGTTGATAAACAGTTTTGTAGATACTAATTTTTTAAATGCATAATCCGCTCAACGAATGTATATTTATTATGTAACAGAGATTTATGCTCAGTTATCACAGGTTAAAATTGAACGATTAAATAAAAAAAAAACCTTCCAAAAACTTCAGGGTATTTTTAAATAAAATAATCATACTTTGGAACACATAAAATCAAGAATTTTAGAAATATCATGGCAATTCTGGCCCATGATATTGTTTTACATTTTTCATACTTAAAATT